>OVBA01003594.1:0-27259 GCA_900406435.1 Lepidium aucheri | reverse complement strand
AATAGGTGCTTCACTCTCATTTGTAAATCATCCCAAAACAACAAGTTCTCTATACAATCAAAACTTGTAGTATTCTCTTCTCTTCTTTTGTAGTATTTCAAAGAGTGAAATATTAATTCGGTAGTGTTTGGAGGACGTAGACATTTTGGTCGAACCTCGTTAAATTCTGGTGTCTTTTTCTTTTTTTATTGCTTTAGTTTATTTCTTTAAGATTTGCATGGTTGCTTCCGCAACAATATAATCTATCTGTCGCTTACTATTCACACTGTTCGTACGATTCTTAAAAATTATCAGTTATTGATAATTTGAATGACCAAATGAACAGTTGACGAAAAGAAAGAAACAAAATTCAAATAATCACCAAAAAAGCCGTTCAACTTTTTAAGGCCATATTAGGGCCCAATATGGATGAAATGTCAATTTTAGACAGAGAGAGAGAAGAAGCGAAATTTGAAATGAAGAGAGTGGGACATTGAGAAGTGGAAAACCAAATTCCCTCTGCTTCTTCTTCTTCTTCCACATTTTCAAAATCACACAAATCTCCAGTCCAAAATGGCAGCTCGATACAACTCTTATGATTCTAGATCATCGTTAGCCTCCTCAGTTAACTCAGATCTATCTTCCTCCGCTGAATTCAAATCGAACAAACCGTTTTCATCCAAGGCCATTGTCAGATCCAACCCTTCCTACTTAACCAAAACAACGAAAACAGTCAAGCCTGATAATCCTGGAAACCTCACTTGTATGATGAAGAAGCTAATGGAGATGAAGAAATCTAATTCCAAGAGCAAGCGAGTTGAGCTTGTAATCCCTGAGGAGGTCAGAAAACCTGAAACTTTGAGAGAAGGAGGAGGGAAGAGCACATTGGGAACACTTCAGAGGAAGCTATTTGGGAAGGAGAAGGTGAAGGCATTGACAGAGGTCAAGGCGAATACGAGGACTCTGTCTATGGTTCTGCGAAGCGAGAGAGAGCTCCTGAGCATGAATAAGGACCAGCAAGTTGAAATCGCTGACCTCAAGTTTCAGCTTGAAGAGAAGAACCGAGAAGTAAGATCTTTCTTTCTTCCCTTTTTTAAAAACTTAGTTTACTTATTTAGGGTTTTGGCATGTGTCTGTGAAATAACAGGTTAGATTGATGAATCTAGAATTGGCTTTTTCTCACTTGAATCAATCACAATTTTGGATTGAAGTCAGCTGTTTTTGCAGGTGGAGAAATTGAAGGATTTGTGCCTGAAGCAACGAGAGGAGATAAAGTCATTGAAGAGTGCAGTTCTCTTTCCCGACGCGACGAACAGCCAAATCAGTCAAATGCAAGAGCTGAATCAGGCAAGGCAAATCATCCCAAACCTTCAAAAGCAGGTCATATCACTCAATGGCCAGCTCCAATGCATTGCTCAAGACCTTGCTGAGGTTTGTTTCTTTTCTCTCTCTTTAATTAGTGCATGTCATGTAACTTGTGGGGCTTATAATCTGAGTGTAATGGTAACCAAGTTGTATTTCTTGAGGAAGTTTATTGACTACACTGCTCAGCAACAGTCCAATATTCTTTAAAGCTCTGAGTGTAATCTAATAAGAATCTGAAGTTACTCATTTTTAATAGGTGAAGGCAAACAAGTACATGTCAGAAAGCTGTTATTGGCAAGCACAAACATCATCCTGTGATTCACTGGTAAGCAATTAGGAACCTTGAAGAATTTGAGTTTGGAATCAACAAATACTGAAAAGGGTCTTACAAGAATTGAATGCATATCAGGAATACAGCTCAGGCAGCCCTGATGGATTGGCTCTGGAAGACCTGAATCCATGCCTAACTCCTTATACCAAGAAGAAGCCCAAGGTACTTGCTTCTTAGCATTGAAAGACAAAGCTCAGGTTGTTTGTTCATTGGGTCACAAGATAAGACATGACTTAACTCATTGAAATGTTGTACAGGGGCTTGAGAGGATGAACTCAGCAGAAGAGAGCTTATCAGAGAGAAGCACTGTAACAACATCAGGAGACAAAGCCAAATCGAATTCAAAAACTGTAAAGCTGTCTAGGAGTTCAGAGACAAAGACAGGGCTGAGATCAGAGGAGAGCAAAGGGTGGTATAGGAGTGAGAGAATGTTTTAAAGAAGTGCCTGAAAAGGTAAGCATGGTCCATTATTACCACTTAATGTGTTATGTCTCTAGCTCTCAGTCTCAGAGAGTAATGTGATTTTGGTAGAAACGTCTAGATCTATGATACATACGAGATTGAGTTGAATAAAAAAAAGGTGTTATGTGTAAGATAGAAGTCATAAGTACTAGTATAAAATAAGGAAATGGTACAATAGTAGTAGGTGAAGAGGAAGCAAATTTGTTTCCTTTGCATCTCGCCCTCTTTCTCACTAATGACCTCATGATTAAATCATCATTAGCAGTGTTGTTATTTGAGATAATGTATAATATAAATATATTGCACCATAGAGCAATACAAATGGTGATAATTAAGGAAGCAGTATTTGGATTTTATTGCTCAAAGAAGCAAAATTCAAAAGGAGTGTAAAATGGTCAAATTTGCCTTCATTTTCTTTCCCTCTCTCCTCTTTTATCTACAAATCTTCAAATTTCAATGGCCCAATCCTTTTGTTTTCTTCTTCTTCTCATGCTCAATACTTCATTTCAATTTATTTTATGTTTTCTCAATAATCTTTTGTTTCTGTTCTCTCTCATAATCATTTAAGCAGTAATTTACCTAAATTTCTCATGAGGTAGAAGATGATTAATACATGATGGAAATTCAAACTCTTAAATACACCTCCAACATAGAACTTAAATCGAAACTGATCTGAAAATAAACAAATTTAGGTCAGCTCTGGTTCCTATCTAAAACCGATGGGTTACTCATATACCGGAAATTTTCTAGGAGTCCAACATCCGAAACAACATTTTAGTCCGTAAGATGCCAATATACATTTTTTACGTGGAGATCCAAATAATAAAACAAACATTTATACATCCTCAAACTATATTAAGTGAAACTCTAAATTATAGTAACATATTATGCATTATAGATTGTGTCAATACGAGCATGTACTGGTTCAAATCAATTTGATTTTATGTGAGCGTAAGTTATGCTTTTATGAAATTTTTATCAAAAAAAAAAAGTGATGCTTTTAGGATGATTTAATAAATAAATTAAATGATCTAAACATAATTTAATTTGTGAATTATGTAAACAAGCTTTAATGACTACAAGCTAGCTCATAAACATCATCATTTCAAATTTAAATGAAAATTCTCTATTTTTTAGAAAATAGAAATTATTTTTTTAGAAAATACAAACAACCATATAAAAATAAAAAACTATCCCATTTAAAAGTATGTCTATAAATATATACAAATTAAATCATGTCTCTCTTACACAACTCACATATATCTCAACTTAGGTTTTCATTGTTCTTACTTTTGAATTATGTTTTTATTAGATAGTCAGAGGTCAATTTTATTTGTAATATTTTCAATCTTGAAATTTAGAGTTATGTTATTGGATTCTTTCAAATATTTATAAATTTTGAATTGTTTTGAGAAAACCTTAAAAGGAGTCAATATTTTGCCGATATCCTTATTTTTTACCTACACTTTAAAATTCATGTCAAAAAACCACATGGGACTTGGTCTAGTGGCGATCCTTAGAAAAATGAAATTGAACTTTTACGTTTAGTTTGATTCCCTACTTTGAAAAATTGTAATTACCAATTTACCATCTACCTAAATAAAAACTTCTCCATTGCTCTTTGGTAAACTAGATATTCAGATTTGGTTTTGAATTCGGATAAGATCTCTTGGGTTTTAAATTTTCGGGTTTACAGCTTTACTATCCATTTAAGACATGTTACTATTCGAATCAGATTCGGGTTGAGTTCGGATAATACCCAGAAATTTAAAAACATTAAAAAGATTACAAGCAATGTTATGAAACAAAAAATATCCAAAAATACCATACAAATACCCCAAATATATATATAATATACCCCAAATACCTGAAAAATATTTAAATATTTACAAATATCAGTTTTTTTCTGAAAAACAATTATCTAAAGAGTATTAATATACCTAAAAATACTTAAATATCTAAAAAACGCCTAAATATCTAAAAATACTTGAATTTATACATGTATTCTGTTGATATGTATTTGATTTAGCATGTTTTAGGAGTCTTATTTAGTCAATCTTGCATATATCTACAATATTTTCATTATTTTTAAGTCTCAATAGCTTTATTTGCATATTTTGCATAAGCATCGCACACATAATGCATTGAATAAGCTTTCATGTACTTGGAGAGCAGAATTTGGAGTATCCTGAACGTTGTGGAGACTTTGAGATCAGATGGTCAGCTTGGACGTAGCTAAGGGAGAAAAATAGAGATTGCCATCGAGCCTGCCTTGTACACACAAGACTGCCATCGAGCATTCCTTGTAGACCCAAGATAGTTGTCGAGCCCGCCTTCTCACTAGAGTCTTTGGTTCGAGTGGATTCTGCTACTAGCACACTCGATGGGCTACTTCAGCTTTTGGGCCGAATTGAATTCGAACTCACCACTCGAAATGTTAATGGGCCGCACTAGTTGGGTCAAGTCATGTTAGGTTTTGTGGAGATGAATATAAATACCCCTTTATGTCACGAAAACATTTATCAGAGTTTTCACTGCTATTGCGAGAAACCTTGAGCATTCGTTTTTGTAATTCCAAAACATACTTTCGTTTTATGATTTTTAATGCGATTTCAATTTAATTTCATTCGAGTCTACCTTACTCTCAATTCTATGATTATTACATTTACTTTGACTTTTGCTTTGACTATTTCACCAATGGCTTCTAAATTTATTAGCTAGGATTCTTAAGGGAATGGATTAGACCATCATGGATCTTAACTCTTCTGGGACGCTTAAGAGTAGGATAACTTAGGTCTCTTATGTTTTGATGTTGTTAATGTTTATTTTTCTCTGATCAATTGAAATATGTTCTTAGACGTTTTAACACCCAAAATGAATGATAAATTGTTTGATTTTACCAATTCAGAAATTTACATTTTTAGCTCAAGAGATTGAATGTCTAAGGTGTGTGTTAGGCTCGATTAAGTTTTATCTTCGTGCCAGTTAGGTTGTTAAATGCTTATGATGCTAAGGTCTGTTGATAGCTTTTCTGAGATTGTTTGCGACGAGAGTGGATTCAATAGTCACGAGCTAATATCCTAGAGATGTGCTCTGGTTGAGTTTTGTTAAAAAAATAGTAGATTTAAGTGAGACGCTTGTCCATGATCTCCACTCGTGAAGATCTCCTCTTTCTCATTTGCTGCTTAGTTTTCTGCACTGTTTGATTTTCTATTTTCACTACACTCTGATTTCACTGCACTTTATTTTCACTATACTCTACTCCATTGGTTTTAATTTCTTATTTAGATTTATGTTTTGTTTGGTTGCTTTTTATTTTTGTTTCATGTCGTCTAAATTGCTTATTTAGGTTGATAGATAACAAAATTATTGAATCAATTTGGTTTGAATTAGAGTAGTCTACCATATTCTAAATGCTAGTTACACTCCCACTTAGATTGACACATATTATACTACATCAACACATTAGTATAATGGGATTTGAAAAAAAAAAAGATAAAATCTTTTATCGTCGAGTAATCGAGTACATATTCGGGTATCAATTTAGATTTGTGTATTATCCCATATCTATAGATCCAAACAAAGTGTATCCATGGTATTTTTTGGTTTTGGAAACTATCCAATAACCATATTTTAGATTGGTTTTTGTTTGGATTTGAGTTTTTGGATTTTATGTCCAGGGTTAGATAAACTTATATGAAAGTAAACAAATAGACTAAGTAATTGTGTTTCTAAAGAAAAAAGAAAGAAAGGAAAAAAAAGAGAGTAAGCGTGTGTGGTGGGGGCGATATGATTATTACGTCTCCTTCACATACGCAAGCCTTTTTCTAAATGATTGAAGCTTCATAGAAGTTGCTTCTGCCACTATTTTACATTTGGTTTTTTGTCTCTAGATATTTTTGTTTAGGACCCAAACGATGACTGACAAAGTGATTGATCAATACAGTACTCTTGTCTACCCCTAAAATATATGATTAAATAACAATAATACCAAATATTTGTTATTCTTCTTAGAAATTTCAAAACATAATTTATATTAGAGTTTCCTTTAATGAAACATTTTACAATCATCTGATACTTTATTGTAAAATTGCAATTGAAAAGCTGAAATTGTAAGAAATATGTTTGTACAGAGATAAATAGATAAGAGATGCTTTTTACATCTCTAGAAAGTAGAAAGTGAATGACAATTCCATGCTTTTACATCTCATCCTCTTCTTTTTTTTTTTACTTGCAACAAAAAGAAAAAGAAAAAGGTTAATGCTATTTATTAAAAGTAATTGTTTCAGTATTTATAGTCTGTCTCCTTCTCCTGTACCAAACCCACAGTTTTTAGTGCAATTTATATTTCGACGCAAATCACAAATTTGTACTATTCATATATCTATTTATTTTCAATCTTAAGCAAATAATAGAAAATTGAAAAAAGAAGAAGACAAATGTCAGATAGTAAGAGGATAGTGAGGATGTTTCTAGGAACGTCCTTAAGTGTTTGGATTTATCCGTAGTGACGTAAACGCGTTCGCTCGTTCTTCTTCTTTGCGATTGAAACCATGAACCACCGTACAAACTCCGACGCGTCACTTCCTCAATCCCGTCGTTATATACACGCGCATTTCAGAATAGTTTCATATTATCCATTTTTACAACATTTTTCAATAATATATAGATATTTATTTTTTCGATAGTGAAGATTTGGCAGCTCAAACAACTAACCAAATGGAGATGATAATAAAAAAAAAGGTGTAGGACTTTCCTACTTTGATGCTATGTTAACAAATATGTATTGGAAAATATTTACATAAAGTGTATAAGTCAACTAATTTGAAAAAGAAATCTACAAAACTTGACAAATATGGAAGAATAAAGATCAAAATATTTAAAAATTGACCAATAAGTCTTAAACATTAATTTCAACTGGAGAGTACGAATTTTTTAAAGTCGAGGCCTCTACTATATACAAACGAACAAATTAAAAGCTTGACTTTCCGTACCACTACATACTTATATGTGTTTATGGATGAAAGGAAAAAATATATCTTAATAAGTTTGATATCACTTCATCATTAATCTTAGGTTTGTTATCGGTTCATTCGTACACTGCTGTTTTGGAATGGCTACCAAAACCGGGTCTATTTGTTTATTTAATTTATGAAGCCAATTTAGAAAGACAAAAGAAAAAGGATTTATGACCCTCAAGCGATTGGGTATAAAATCTCTTTTGTGGGAGTAAAATAAAATTAAACAAAAGGTCAATTGAAAAAAGTTGATAAAATAATGTGAAACGACAAGAGTAGAAAATAAAGAACAAAAGTAATTAGTAATAATCTAATCCTAAGTTAATAGTAGTAGTTTTGATTTGTTGAAGCTCTAGGAAGTGATGGGTAAAAGTAGTAGTTTTGAGTGTTTTTAGATATAAGCGGTAATTTTTTTTTTGTTATATGTATTTTTTGGTTGTAAACTCTTTTATCTGTAGATTCTTTTATATGTATTTATTTCGAAAAATTTCCAAATTTTCATTTTGGGTTTTTTGGGTTTCTGAAAAAAAACATTTTATAAATAAAAGTTTGGTTAAAAAAAAACTGTGGGGCAGATGGCCTTTATTCTAGTAGTTGGTGATAAGTCTACTAAAGACAAACACACATGCACCAGAGATCGAGTCTCATCACCTACCAGATTTATGTAGGAATTTGGCTAATAGACCTGTCTTTGTGGCTCATATTTATATTGCGGTTGAAAAAAAACTGTTGGTTTAGTTTTAGTCACTTTGAAATTTTTGTTTAGTTCTTAGATTGTGATTAGTGGAGATGTACATTATAATTAATGACTAAACAAGAGTAATTAATGACTAAACAGTAGTAAAGGAGATCCTGCCGTCCAAAAGTAAAAGGTCAGAGTGGCATTTAAGTAAAATGAGAGGAATAAAAGGGGCATTAATTAGGTCCAAATAAGTCATGACAATTTGCACTTTTATATCTTTCCTCTTCTTCCTCCTCAAGCTGATTCTTTAGTAAGCTACGAAAACTTCTTCTCTTTTGTCTCCTTCCTTATTAAACTCTCCTATTCCACAAAATCCTTTCAGCTTCTCTCTTCAAGGTTAGCTTTCTTCATAATCCATCTATGCACTGTTTTTTTTCTCTTTTAGTTTTCTTCTCAATCCTCTTTCAATTTTTGTTTGTTTTGAAGTTTATAGATTGTTGTTTTCTTTTCCATTAATTAAGCTGTGCTCTTATCTGGTTTAAAGCTTTTGATCTTAAGGGTTTTGGGATATCAGTTTTTGTGTGTGTCGTGGTTTTTGGAAGGATGTGGCTCGTTTGATATGGGTTTAAGTGCAAAGTGATTCAAAATTGTCGACTAACCAAATTAGACTTGTCTAATATGAGATCGTCGCCTATTGTATGGCTTGTGTTGATTCAAAATTGCCAATTTTTTTATTGATGAATGTATAAATCGATGACGCAATTTTGTCTTGTCAATCCAATAGTATAATCTGATTCACAAATCTGCTGGTTAAAATCATTTTCTCTAGGGTTTCAGTCCAACTTTTGAGCTGATGTGATTGTTTTGAGAGAAAAGACTGGAAGGTTTTTAAATTTGTAAAGGAAGCTCTGAATCGTTTATTTCTGTTTTCTGGCAATAAGAATCTTAAGACAGACCAAAACTGATCTCTGATTTCTGTGAGAATGTTAGATCTGTTTTCCGATGACCCTATGATCGATTAAGATTTGCTTTTTGCTAAGGGGTTTTAGTACATTTTTGTCGCATAAGTTTGAGAAAAGTTCACAACTAGGGCCCCATCTCATCATCACAAGAGTACTCTGCTGTAGCTCATTGTTCTGTTTTTCCTTTTATGGATACAGGTTTTTATTTTGCTTGGTTTGCACAAAAGACCCTGTAGAGAGAGATTTGGTTAAAGAAGATTGATCCAAGAGGTGCGTATAGCTGGGTTATTTCTCCAATGCAAACGTCTCAGAAGCATCACAGTGCGGCTGGACTGCACATGCTGTATCCTCATGTCTACTGTTCACCTCAGTTTCAATCGATTGACAACAATGGTTTCTCTGATATCCCTCCCAAAGAAAGCTTTTTTACTCTCGAATCCTCCACTGCTTCTGGTAGTCTTCCTTCATACGACTCTCCTTCTGTAAGCATTACATCTGGGCGGAGCCCCTTTTCTCCTCAGGGCTCTCAGTCATGCATCTCGGATTTCCATCCCTCCCCTGACAACATCCACGGATCCCCCTTGAGCGGGTTGTCTACCTATACCTATGATGAAGCTGGCTTCAAGAGTAAGATCCGAGAGCTTGAAGTCTCCCTGCTGAGTGGAGATTCAAAAGTTGAAGAAACCTCAGGTTTCAGCCCTGCTGCTGGGAAGTCTTGGAACTGGGATGAACTCTTGGCATTGACTCCACAATTGAACTTGACAGAGGTGCTGGTAGAGGCCGCTCGAGCCATCGCTGATGAAGATTTCGCTACGGCGTATGGATTCCTAGATGTCTTGGAACAGATGGTGTCAGTTTCAGGCAGTCCGATCCAACGGCTAGGGACATACATGGCAGAAGGGCTAAGAGCAAGGCTAGAGGGCTCAGGGAGCAATATATACAAAGCCTTGAAATGCAATGAACCAACGGGAAGGGAACTCATGTCTTACATGGGCGTTCTCTACGAAGTCTGCCCCTACTGGAAGTTCGCGTACATGACTGCAAATGCTGCGATATTAGAAGCAATTGTTGGGGAAACTAGAGTCCACATTATTGATTTCCAGATCGCACAAGGATCACAATACATGTTTCTCATCCAGGCGCTTGGGAAACGCCCTGGTGGGCCGCCATTGCTGCGTGTGACGGGTGTGGATGATTCACAGTCCACATATGCTCGTGGTGGAGGGCTCAGCTTGGTAGGTGAGAAGCTATCAAAGATGGCACAGTCATGTGGTGTCCCATTTGAGTTTCACGACGCAGTCATGTCCGGGTGCCAGGTACAGCGGGAACACCTCGGGGTGGAACCTGGCTTTGCTGTCGTTGTGAACTTCCCATTTGTATTGCACCACATGCCTGATGAGAGCGTAAGTGTTGAAAATCACAGAGACAGGCTGCTGCATCTGATCAAGAGCCTCTCACCGAAACTCGTGACACTAGTGGAGCAAGAATCCAATACAAATACCTCACCTTTCTTGTCACGGTTTTTGGAAACACTGGATTACTACACAGCGATGTTTGAGTCAATAGATTCAGCGCGTCCACGAGATGATAAGCAGAGGATCAGCGCAGAGCAACACTGTGTGGCGAGAGACATAGTGAACATGATAGCATGCGAGGACTCAGAGAGAGTGGAGAGACACGAGGTGCTGGGGAAATGGAGGGTTAGAATGATGATGGCTGGGTTCATGGGCTGGCCAATCAGCACAACAGCCGCGTTTGCAGCCAGTGAGATGCTAAAAGGTTATGACAAAAACTACAAACTGGGAGGGAATGAAGGAGCGCTCTATCTTTTCTGGAAGAGGAGACCAATGGCTACATGTTCCGCGTGGAAGCCAAACCCAAACCAGATTGGGTAGACATTGTGGGGGTGAAAGGTGATTTGAGTGGATGAAGAGCTCATAACAAAGACACATCAGTCTCTGTAAATTTTTGAGGATGTGCAATGCTGTTTTTAAGTTGTAACACAACCTAAGTCAAGTAGTTATATATATATATATATGTATACAAACCAAACCTGGTGGTTGTTTTTCTCTTGTAAATTTTTGTGTTATTGTGGGTGGGTGCTACTAATGAAATAGAACCAGAACATTGATTAGGTCATAATCTTCTGTATACCTGTATGAGTCAATTGCCGCTGACCAAAAGGGCTGTGAGGTAAAAAGCATATCAAGACCAAATCTACAGGTCAGATTGTGTTCTGATAAGTCTTAATAGGGGTTTCACCAACCCACAAAACCAATGACTGAAAGATTACAGGTCATTGCCTCCATTTTATTCTTTACTTTTCTAAGGTTCAACCTTTCTTTATGACTTTATTAGAAACATATATATTATTTGCACTCAAATAAATTTGGAAAAGCAATTAAGAAAATAACAATGGAATATAAAAAAAAAAACAATGACTTGTCTATATGTGGGTTAATATTGTTTTTTTTGTTTTTAATGTTATTGCTAGTTACCAAACTTCTCTCCCAAATATTGAGATTTACCCAATTGGCTCTCTCTATTGTTCTTCCCAAGGAGGTGTTATTTGGATTCTCCACCATTGTTTCATCAAATAACCAAAGTGTAAGACTTGGAAGCAAAGATGGGAGGAGTCCCAATTATTTGAAAATAATTTCTTATTTAAATATAAATGATATTCAAAGAGAGATATTGAGTGACTTCCACTAATACAAAGAAAGCTTGGTTTGTGCAATATTTTGCGGTTAAGCTATTAATTGCTGAGGCAACACCTTTTCACCCTTTGCTTTCCTTCTTCCAAATTCCAATCTTTCTTCTGTCAATCAAACATTTCGATTAATAAACATCCACAAGTTGACATAATATTCATCTACTTATGCTGGTTTTGTTTCAAGATTATCATAATGATTATCTGTTCTGTTACCTACATTCATATAACCTTATCAAAAACGAATAAAGACAAAAGGATACAAGTGATATATTATATGATATAATGGTTAGTTTAAAGAGAAAAAAAAAACACAAAACAGAAAGAGGTTTTCACCAAACGAAATAGTTCAATGATTTAAGTTAACTTTTTCCCTATGATTAGTGTCTTTATATCTGTCATATGCTGCTTCTTCTTCCAACTTCCTTTGGATTATTCTCTTCTTCTCTTGCTTACACATTTTTTGTTTATTTTAATTTCCATTTGAGTACAAAGCTTATCCCCTGTTTTATATTAATTTTATTGATTTTCAAACCGTGTCCTTTTAAAATACTGTTAATTTTACCTCATATGTTGGAACGTGAAAAAACGTGAAGTCTTTTTTATCTGCCATAAATGTGGTAATTACGACGATGAAAGCAAATCTAACTGATATAACCCATTGTATAAATTCAATGTAATTGAGAAGATAATTTGGTAAGTACAAAGTCAACAACTTGTAAGCATTTTTAAGTTTGAAAATTAAGACAAGAGAGGATGAATGTGAAATACAAGAGAGGATGAATGTGACATGAAATGAAATGGGTAATGAAAGTGAAAGAAGAAGAGGGAAGGGTTGGTTACCGTCAAGGGCTTGAAATAAGGATGGTTGCTTGAGAAAGTGGAAAAAGAGTTTAGTAAATTTAACTCTCTATCTCTTTCTCTCCTTTAACGTCAATTCCTTTAAGGAATGGACTCTTTTCTCTCTCTCATAGTGTGAGGGTATATATTAAACGTTTAAGTTTCTTCTCTGCATCATTCCTTTTAACTGCTCTGGACCAAACCTCAAAACTCATATCTGAACTGCAATAAGGAAGGAGGGAGAGTAAAAATGACCGCAGGAGAAAACCCTTTTGTATCTAACAACACCTCTTCTCTGCAAAACCAGCTTAAAGGTTTTTCTTTTCTTTTCTGCTTTTGTGTATCAATCCTTCTTTGTAATTTGCTCGGTGTTTGAGGTCGAGTAGTACTGATTTCTTCTTTTGGTTTCTATCTGCAGAAAAAGAGAAAGACCTTTTGGCTGCTAAAGCTGAAATCGAGGCTTTGAGAACAAATGAAGAGTTCAAAAACAGAGCCTTTGGAGAAGTAAGTTAATGATAACCCATTTGAATATATGAAATGATCGTCAACTCTGTTTTTGACTCTGTTCTACCTACAAAGTTTCTTGATCAATGTTTTTCATATTAAAAGTCCCTTCTTCGAGCTTATTGAGCTCTGCTGATGCTACATGGTTTTGTTATAGCTTAGAGAAAAAGTAAGGAAGCTGGAGGAGAAACTTGGAGCCACCGAGAATCTTGTTGAACAGAAGGTGAGTTCGTTGAAAGACTAACTCATGTCAAAATATTACTTGTGATTCAATCATGAAATGAGTTAATGTTGTGATATGATTGTAGGAGGTGGAGATGAAAAAGCTTGAAGAAGAGAAGGAAGATGCATTGGCGGCACAAGACGCTGCAGAAGAAGCATTGAGGAGGGTTTACACTCACCAACAGGATGATGACTCTTTACCCCTCGAATCCATCATAGCTCCTCTTGAAGCTCAGATCAAGTTTCACAAGCATGAGGTCCTTTAAACTATGTGTATTTCAAACTTCTTTCTTGTATATGTGTGCAAAGCCGAATATTCTTGTGTTTACACGCTACCGTTTTTAACAGATTTCTGCACTTCAAGAGGATAAGAAAGCGTTGGAGCGTCTGACAAAATCAAAAGAATCGGCGCTTCTTGAAGCAGAGAGAATATTGAAAAGTGCCCTTGAACGTGCTTTGATCGTTGAGGAAGTCCAGAACCACAACTTTGAGCTTCGAAGACAGATTGAGATATGCCAAGACGAGAACAAGTTTCTTGAGAAAATAAACCGCCAGAAAGTGTTGGAGATTGAGAAGCTCTCACAAAGCATTGGAGAATTGGAGGAAGCAATCTTGGCAGGAGGAACAGCCGCCAATGCAGTTAGAGACTATCGCCGCCAAATCTCACAGCTCAATGCAAGTGCCCTATTAGTTCCTTGTATTCCATTCTAACATATGTTCTTAAGAAGACACTCACATGATTCTTTTGAACATTAACAGGAAGAGAAGAGAACCTTGGAGAGAGAGCTAGCCAGAGTCAAAGTGTCGGCTAGTAGAGTTGCACTTGCCGTTGCTAATGAGTGGAAAGATGAGAATGATAGAGTAATGCCTGTAAAGAAATGGCTTGAAGAGAGAAGGCTTCTCCATGTACTTACTGCTATTCACTTACACAACCAATTGACTCGCTTATATGGGAAACTGAGACTTGAACTTTGTGTTTGTGTGCAGGGAGAAATGCAGAAACTGAAAGATAAACTTGCTGTTTCTGAGAGAACCGCTAAAGCAGAATCCCAGCTAAAGGTGATTTTGCTTATATTGATAATATCTTGTTGGTGGAAGGTGTAGTTTCTAATGCAAGTAAACAATACAGGAGAGGTTAAAGCTGAGGCTGAAAACCATAGAAGATGGCTTGAAGGGCCCAAATATACTATCCGTCTTTCCAACTCCAAAGACTGAAAAACCTGGAAAGATTCTAGGATTCCTGACAAGCGGTGGTGGATCAAAGAAAAGGTCTAATTCTCAGCCACGAGGCTCAGTTACAGGAAGAATCCATGCTCTGAATCAGCCAATTAGCAGAGTTGCAGAAAGTGATGAAAAGGAGAATTCAAAGATTACTGCAAACGGAATAACTGATAAACATGAAGAAGATGGCAAAAGGAAAGCTAATGAAGATGGTAATGTAGATTCTGAAGATATGGTTTCAGGCTTTTTGTATGACAGACTTCAGAAAGAAGTAATTGCTTTAAGGAGGATTTCTGAAAGTAAAGAGGGTACTATCAACGCCAAAAATGAAGAAATCAAGGTGAGTCTTTTAGTTATTGTTGTCTCAGGTCTTCAACTATATGAAGCCATACTTAAGATAAGATATCTCTGTTCTCAGATATTGTTGAAGAAGGTAGATGCTCTAACGAAAGCCATTGAAGTGGAGACAAAGAAGGCAAAGAGGGAAGCAGCAGCGAGAGAAAAGGAAAACGCATTGGCCATGTCGAATGAAGAGTCAAAACAGAGTAGAAGGACAAACTTATCTAGAAGGTTTGGTCAATAGCTTTCTCTGTTTTTTTTTCTTCTATTGAGAAATATACAAAGTCAAACATCAAGACAAATTTGGTGTTTATGTTGTCTATACTATGTTGTGCAGCCGCATACCCAATCCACGTTGTCAGTAGAGCAAGAAGAAGCTTCCGAGATTGAAGATATTGAAGATTCTTACTATAGATTGTACAGTACATATTGAGTGTTGGATAAAATATACGAAAGTAAAAACTAAAGCTCCAATTAAAGAAGTGTGTGCGTGAGTGTGTTATATATTTTGGTTTGCAAACCATGTTTACAGATTTCTTAGTATGAATGTTGTCATAAGTTGAATGTTAGCACTTATCTTGAGAACAACCTAAACACATATTCTCTCTATATCCAACATGTCTGCTCTCAGGTTTCTGGTCTTGCCTTGGTTGTTCGTAATGGCAATAAGCCTTGCATCTAAGATACAACTATCAATTAAGGACTCGTATATTCTCTGTTGAAGCAAACATAAAATTGATATATACAACAAATAAGAAGAACATGAAAAATAAGATATACAAAGACTGTCTCTCTTTCTCTCAAGAAGTGAGAAGGAACCATAAAAGAAAGAAAAAAAAAACCTAGCAAGAATAATATAGAATGTCTTTTTACATAGTCCTCTGTTGTAAGGTGATGTTTCCGGCTGTGTAGACACGTGAGCCATTAGAAGAGGAAAAGAGCTTTATACCTCTGTGAATCTTTGAAGAACATCGATACTGTTTAGGAACAGAGAGTAGTTTGATAAAACAAGCCTTATCCAGATCAGGAATAGCGTGGAGGTGAGAAGGAAGGTCAATAACAAATTGTCCCAACTCATTTGTCACAGCTTTGATCCATTTGGATCTTCTCTTATATCCAGTTTGGCATTTGATACCAACTCTAACACCTGCATGATAACGATGATGATGGGTTAGAAATCTAAAGGAAACAAGTATCAGTTCATTAGTTTATTTGAACACGTACCATGAATAGGAGAGGCGGAAGGAGAAAGCAGAGAGGCAGTGAGGAGAACAGAGGAGAGCTTGTGTTCGCCATAGCCAGCCATCTCCACCATTTCCTGTCTGCTCCATGTCTCCCTAACTGCTTCTCCAAACACAGCCATTAATACCAAAGTCATGCTCATCAACAAGAACTTCATCTCTCTAATCTCCAAACCTCTCTGTATAAGAAAAACTACTAATTGGCTTGGAAATGGAAGAATTAAGAATGCGATATATATATATATACACAGCAAAATATGAATGGATTGGTTGTATAAGATTAAGAGAATATGAGACCCTTAATTAGCCTTATATATATACAAGATAATCCCCTAAGCCTCTTCCTTTAATTGACTTTTATTTTCTTAGGTCAAATTACTTGACTCTTTATGAATCGTAGCGTACGGACAGCAATTCAAAGCAATTACTTGTTTGTCTAATCTTCTTTTTTCTGATTTAAATAATACAAGTAAATTTGATGAATGTTTGTTTGGTTGGAATATCTGTTTGGTATGCGACGTTTCTCCATTAGAAATGTCTATATATTCATTAAAATAATAAGTATAATGTTTCAAAGTCTAACCTAAATTTGGAGGGATGGGTCAGAATTCATAAATAATCAAGCCTGCCCCAACTGTTTTATTTCCTTGTTCTAGAAAACAGACATTCGCAATTTTATCATACTGTTGGACGGTTTTGTGTGGGTTGGTTATCAGTTATCTTTTCCAAAGAAAAAATACAAAAATGTTTATTTCAATGATGTGTCTCTATTCACGTATCAATATTATAATTTTATTTTTATTTCTTTTTATTGCATTTGCTCCATCATAAACTAACTACACAAAGATCAACCAGATTTCGCATTTTATATAAAAAACTTTAGTTTATAAAAAACATTGAATATTATCTATACATTAAAAACATAGAAGACTTTTTAAATATAGGAGCCAATTGGTGAGGCTGTAGCTTTTGTTTTTTGGCTGTAGAATAATGACCGTAAGTTTTTTAACTGTGGCTGTAGATTTGAGTGATGTATCCAAAGCTAAAATATAAGACCATCTCCAACAATTAGAACTCCAAGTCGGGTTCTTAACATTAATAATGATTTATTGAAAGTTAAGAACTCCATGATAAGTTTTAGTTTTTTTATGATTTCAATGGTAGAACCCCATTGGGTTCATAACTTTTTTTTTTTTTAATATAATTGAAAAGTTTGTAAAGTTTAAATTTATAAACATATACCTTATAAAATATATTGAAGAACTCTCTCTTCTGTCTCCTGTTGATAGAGAGTAAGAGTAAACTTCTGATATCAATTTCGATATCGGTGATCTAAAGTGATAAAGATTCAAACACAAAATTCAAAAAGCACGTTAACAATTGTGTTCTTCTCTCGATGCTCTTGGCTGGGTAGAGAGTAACCATCTACATAGAGATATAAGGAAAAAGTGAAGAAACAGCGCTTTGGGATCTTCTAAATTCCGGAGGACTCAAACTTGTGATTTGGTGTTTGCATGTAAGGATCAAGGTGAATCAAATAATATACACACAAGAACAAAATGAAACACAAAATACCAAGATAATCAAGAGGAGGAGAACGACCACGGCCAAGCAATGGCGGAAATACCAATTCATGAATCTTTCAGCTCAATGAAAATATTTGATGAAGATCCAATAGATCTACCCGCGATTGGTAACTACAACAACATGCAAGACCAAACTCATATGCTTTTAGGTCGTTTGTTAAACCCAAAAAAAAACAAAACATGAAAAAAGCTATGATATCTCTACTAAGGATCTGGCGAGCACCCACAAGAATAGTAGGATCAGTTCTATCACAAGATCACTTCCAATTTCGTTTCACATCAAAAGAATAGCTGCATGCGGTACTAAATCACGGAATATGGAACTTCGATGAGTAGGGAATAGCGGAGACAAGAAAACTAAACACAATAACGGACCAGAAGGTGATAAAATTCTGCCGTGGATACACCTCTTTAACATTCCTATACAACACCATACCAAAGACCTATTCTCAGCAATTGGCTCTCTACATGGAGATGTTATAGAAGTGGATTTTGATGAAAACCGCACCATGTTACATGAATTCATCCGAGTTAAAATCATGTATACATAGACACTCCACTCAGACCACAAAGAGCCTTCCGCTTCCCAGATGGGAAAATAATTAAGGTGGACTTTGAATTTGAAAGAGTAATATAGAGAAAGGGGATAATCAACAACACCTCAAACAAACCAAGAAAATTCCCATGAGAAAGGTGATACCAAAAGGGGTGGACAGCACTAGCACTGAGGTAAACAAAAACACTACAATTAATTACCCTAACACTGACTCTTATGGAACAAAGAAGAGTGTAATGAACTTGGCCTAACCCTCACTACCTACTATCTCACACACAACACCATCTGAAAAGGATAACATAAGCCCACATATGAAGAGTATAGGCAAGGGCCGAACAGAGGCACCCAATACCGGAAATCAAAGACCGCTAATCATCCACACATATCAAGGTTAAAGAGATAGCACTTCACAAAGTCCAGCAGCTACCTTTACCCCTCAAATGGATATGACACAGTTGCAATCACAAGAAGTCCCTACACAATCTAAGATTAAGAAAAAACGCAAAATAATGGCTCTAGAAACTGCACAAACATTAGAACAAACACAAGAAGCAAAGTCTAGTGGTATGGTGACTTTTCTTAAGTCACCCAAACAACCATGACGATCCTAAGTTGGAACTGTCAGGGCCTGAGGAATAACCTGACAGTTCGACGTCTAAAGCAAATATAAAGATCCTTATTTCCAGACTACTTATTTCTCATGGAGACGAAAAACAATAACGAATACATCAACTCGATTAGGAATTGGTTAGGGTATGACAATGCATGCATAGTGGAGCCGAATAGAAAAAGTGGGGGATTGGCTTTAATTTGGAAATATCAAGCTGATCTGACGGTAATACTGAGCAACATGAATATCATAGACACACAATTTCGGATAGGAATGCATAGAATCTTTGTCACTTTCACATATGGTCACCTGACTCCACACCTTAGGAGTCAAGTATGGGACCAATTGAGAAACATCAATAACACGAGAAGCTGATCATGGATGCTGATAGGAGATTTCAATGCAATTCAGTCCAACTTGGAAAAGAAAGGGGGACCTCTATGCCCAAACAGGACAATGCAACCGTTTTGTGATATAATAACAGAATGTAAAATGCAGGAATTTGAGAGATTATGGCCTGAATTTTCTTGGATGGGACGAAGACACAAATACTGGATACAAGAACGCTTGGACAAAGGTTTTGGCAACACAAAAATATGGAGAATTTTCCCCAAGACAACCATAACTTATATGGATATCATGTGCTTAGATCATCGACCAATCTATGCTTCCTTTGGGATGGAAACGTATAATTTTTCCAAAAGATTTTTCTTTGACAAGAGATGGCTCTCTTATCGTGGCTTCAAGGAGTTGATCAAAGATAGTTGGTCAAGACCAAAAAATGCTACAAGTTATGATAGAATACGAGCTTGCAAACAAGCAATCAAAAGTTGGAAAAAGCAACATCACACTAATTCAGCAGTAAAGATGGAGGAACTACAAAGGAGTCTGCAGATAGAAATCACTGAAAAGTTTCCTAACCAAGAAAGAATCAAGCAATTAAACAAGGAATTACTACAACAAGTCAATAGGGAAGAAGAGTTTTGGAAACAGAAATCCAAACTAAGGTGGCTGAGGGATGGCGATGCGAACACCAAATTTTTTCACAATTATGTCAACAAACATAGGAGAAGAAATCAGAGTACTTTCTTGCAAGATGCGGATGGAGTTAGACACTACTTGGAAGGATTGAAAAGATCACTAACTGCGAACTACTTTCTAGACTACTACCAATCTGCAAATCCAAGCAATATCACATAATATATTTCCACCATACAACCAAGAGTATTATAGGAAATTAACAAATCTTTGTTAGAATGTCACACCACAAGAAATAAAACATGCGGATTCAGTATCAACCCAGATAGTACACCGGGGCCAGATAGAATGACAGGTTGGTTCTTTCGCATCAATTGGGACATTGTGGTACCACAAATTACAGAGGATATCCAGAAGATCTTCAATATGGGTCAAGTCCCAGGAGAATGGAATTATACCTACATTAGCTTGATACCTAAGGTAGATGCACCATCACAAATGACAGATTTTAGACCAATCAGCTTATGCTCAATGTCCTACAAAATACTCTCCAAGATACTAACGAATAGATTACAGACACATCTGCCCACTATAATTACAGACACTCAAGGTGCTTTCACAAAAGGGAGACTAATTACAGATAATATAATGATAGCCCACGAACTGATTCATCACATCACCACGAAGAGGACAACTACATCTCAATATATGTTGGTTAAAATGGACATTTCCAAAGCCTATGATGGACTAGAATGGGAGTTTCTGCAGAAAGTTCTCATCAAACTGGGGTTTCATACAAGATGAATACAACTCATTATGGCATGTGTACAATCAACTACTTACTCGGTTCTAATCAATGGACAAGCACACGACCTTATTCACCCTGAAAGAGGCATACGTCAGGGTGACCCACTCTCACCTTATTTATACATACTCTGCACGGAAGCCATAATAAGTAGAATGAATTTCCTTGGAGAACAAGGAACGTTAAGGGGCATCCAATTCCACAAAACTAAACCAGTCATTAATCATCTTTTATATGCGGATGACAGTATTTTTATTTGTAAAGCAGACCGAAATGCTGCACTTGCATTAAAACAAAATCTAGAAGATTATTCAGCAATATCAGGTCAAGTCATTAACTACGACAAATCAGCCATCACAATTGGCTCTCAACATAGGGCAACACAACAAGAGATTCGACAAATTCTGAATATTAATTTAACATGGGGTATGGAGAAGTATCTTGGCTTACCTGATGCTTTCAAAGGATCCAGAACAAAGTTACTAAACTTTATTATGGATAACCTTAAAAACAAGACATCAAGCTGGTATGCAAAAAGGATGTCAATGGGAGGAAAAAAGTATTAATCAAGACAATAGCCATGGCTCTTCCCATATATGTGATGTCCTGCTTCAAACTCACCAAAACACATTGCAAAAGACTAACGCAGCTGGTAAGATCATATTGGTGGAACAATACCTCAGACCACCACAAAATACCTTGGGTTAAATGGTCTCAAATCACTGAACCTAAGAGCAATGGAGGGCTAGGATTTCGAGATTTTGAGAAATTTAATAAGGCATTGTTAGCCAAACAAGCATGGAGAATGCAACATTCTCCCAATTCTCTGTTTTCAAGAGTTTACAAGTCTATCTACTTCCCGGGATCCACCTTTTTGGAAAGCACAATGGGACAACGTTCATCATATGGATGGAGAAGCATTCAAACAGGTAAGGAACTATTGGTCAAAAGACTTCTTTGACTTATTGGAAATGGAGAACAAACAAGGGTGTGGACTAACAACTGGATAATGGAACAACAACCTCGCCCACCAACCTCGCCCAACAAGGCGCATATTGGCTATTACCCCAATCCCTCATGCAAGAGACAACTGAATTTGGTGTTTTAACCACTCTAGTGCATACTCAGTTAAAAGTGGATATTGGCTCTACAACAACATCAATGAGTTAGGCCTATTGGTACCATCAATTGCACCAAACTACATCAATATACTCAAAGCCAAACTATGGAAAGTAAAAGCCCCCAGCAAGATAAAAATCTTTATGCGGAAAGCGATCTTAGGTGCACTAGCAAAAAATAAACAACTAGCACACCGATCAATTATACAAAGTTCAACATGCAACATATGTAGAGAAGAAACAGAAACCCTAAACCATATGCTCTTTAGGTGCCACCCAACAAGGCATATATGGAGACTTTCGAACTTTTCGGAACCAATGGAGGGCTTCCATCAGACAATGCTTCAAGCCAACTTCAATCATCTTCTCTGCATGTACAAAAACACACACATCCCATCAGAAACTAGCAGAGTTTTCCCCTGGATTTTTTGGTACATATGGAAGAACAGAAATAACACAGCTTTTGAACATAGCAGATTGGATCTGAAGTTATGGACGAGGAATGCATAACTGAAGCAAGCACTTGGATCGAGCAACACACAAACAGAGCAGACAGAAATACATGGCGTGACACTCAAGTTAATATACTACATGAAACTTGTCAAATAAACACCAAATTCCAAGCAAGGTGGTTAGTGGCTCAAGCAAACAACTCATACCTTCATGGTGGTGCTTGGATCATCAAGAACACGGATAACAACACGTACATTCATGCTCGTCATGCCCTTAACCAAATAAACTCAAAGTTCCACCTAGAACTACAAGCATTGATATGGGTTCAGCTTAGTGCAAAAGAACTAAAATACTTACCAATAAGAGTAATGATACAGAACAAGTCACTACTGGAAAGCAATTCAGCAACCAGCTAACTGGCCACAGTTTCTTCATCAGTTGCAGCTTATTCGGAATATGATTTCAGCAGAAAATGATTTCATTTTATCAATAAACACAGACAAAGCCAACTCTCTGACTCATCAAATTGCAAAAAGTGTCATAAGAGATAACCGATATTAAGACTACATTGGGAGTTGCCTACCAGGTTGGTTAAATATCTCCCTCAATTCTTAGAAAATTTAAAAGCTGCTGAAGGATCAAACCATACTTTACCATAGTCCCTCCTCCAATAAGATCCAAATCTCTTATATCAATTACTATATCTAAGATCATATAGAAAAAAACATATACCTTATAAAAACATAATTATTTTGCATACTTGCAGACATTAGAACCCCAAAAAAAATGAAATATGACACATACAACATAAAGAAAAATAAAAATAAAATTGCACATAAGAGAATAGAAACAACTTACATTGTTGCACATTCATTACAAGAGATGCAAAGGCTACATGAAAGGAAGAAACAATCTCTTGGAGTATCATAACACATGGAACAGAGACGTCTATTGTTGTCACTTATTGATCCTCCACATCCCAAAAGATCTTCCAAATCAGCATCATCGTTTGTAAAAAATTCATTACGTGAATTGTCATCATCTTTGTCCTCAAGTAGACCTTCTTCATATCAGAACTAACCTAAACCATCAACAACTCTTAAGAACTATATGATTGAACAGTAAAATGGCATCCTAGGATTGAACAACAATTCAGTTTAAGAAACCAAAAAAGATCCTTACGTCTTTGATATTGCACCGTAGATACTATGTGCCTCTGTCGTAACACCAACACTAATTTTCTCAATGTTCATGCATAATACAATAAATCAAAATTAGTTGTCGAATTCAAAATATATCATATATATTTTAACAACTGAAGCCATTCACGATTTTACCATCAAAGTTGATTACAAAATAGAAGCAAAGTTCATTACAAAAACTTAAACAGAATCAAAGTTCATTACAAAATAGAAGCAAAGTACAAACAATGCCAATATAAGCAAGTTGATTCTAAATTTTATTTGTTCAAAATCAGCAGGTTTCTTTATTCTAATGTAATGTCAGTAATCATATTCCAAATTCAGTCTAAGAGAATATAAATGACATGACACCAAATGTAATGCCAGTAATCATCTGCCAAATTTAATCTAAGAGAATATAAGATCAACACAGAAGTAGATTATCTAAATAACAAAAAAAAAACAGATAAGAAGAGTGAAAACAAACATGGGAGATCTAGTCTAAATACTGATCAGCTCCATGAATAGTAGATTACCATATCCACAATTTTCAGTAGTAGCTGCAGCTGCAGCAAAGAGCAAGCTATCATAGCAATCTCTTATGTCTTGCACTACCTACAAAAAAAGGATAAGTTAAAGATTGTAAGACCAACTATATATTAACATTTCAGTAACCACATTCCCCAAACAGAGAGTACCAAATTAAAATAACTATATACCATTTATAAACATAATTGTAAGCAGTCATTTGGTTGGTCAAATGAAAGGAAGTGATCTAATTTAGCCAGTTAGTTAACGATAAGCTACAGAACAAGGAAGCTCCAGATCCACCACCAACTATCACATATCATCTTCGTGAATTTGATAGTTCTAAAAATTACATTGAACAACCTATAGATCTAAGTCCAACCAATACGAGAATACTATAGAACCTAAAGCTTTATTTACAAAATAACAAAGTCGAGTTTGACTTTGATATGAAAATTGCAAAAAAAGCACAAAACTTCGATCAACAGAATCATTATTGAGCTTGATTCTTATTTATTTCATATAATCTAGTTAAGAGCAACTCTACTCTTCTCCATAAAACCACCAATGACTTCTAGCCTTCTGCAAAGCCAATTTAGAAGCTTGTGATAATAAATAAATCTCTAATTCCTAGCAAACTCAAATCAAATTCGAGAAACTAAACTCAAGAATAGTTATAAATTGTAAACGCACGATTATAGGTTCGATTTACTGAAGGCGACATTTTGATTGATGAAGGCGACGGTCCGATTAATGAAGGCGATGGTCCGATTTGCTGATTTCCCGCCTCCGATGATGACATGCGGCCGTCGAGATAAAAATTTAGGGCTCTCCTTCGATTCAAGAGATGTCGCCTTCCTCATCGCCATAAGAGAGAAAGAAGAAAAAAAGAGTTTTCTGCTAAATGAGAAATACGAAGAGATCTCATCTCTTCAATTTTTTTTCCAGAATAAACTCATTCATCCAATGAGTAACTGACACGTATGAATCTCTTTAAATTTCTTAAGTTTCTCAACTAAGAACCGGTTCTAGAGATAATGAGTATTTTAAATTTATTTAAAAACAATTAAATGATAAGAGCCTTTTTAAGATCCTTGCGTTGGAGATGCTCTAAGTGCTCTGAGTTTTTGACTTTGTAAAGCGAAAAAATTGCTCTGCAAAGCAAAAAAAGGAAACAGTGCTCTGGATGCTCTGAATTTAGAAATTATGTGGTACTTTGTTATTGGATTTTTTTTTTGTCAATCCCAAATCTCAAGATTTTTAGTTGCATCACTTCAAGACTTTAACTAGTGAATTGTTACAAAACAAATCAAACAACAACTGTTGATAACTTGATACATAATAAGAAGGAAAATAAATCTTATAAAAAAAAAGTTAATATCAACGCATACAAAATACATTCCAATGGTTTTCAATCAACCCTTAGTTATTTTTTTTTGCTAAGGGTTAAAATAAATTAATCCTTAGTTAATTTATTTTAGCTTGAGTTGTCACAACTTTAACAAGCCTTTTATTAATAAGTTTGATTAATTCAGGTTTTAAAGTGTCACACACAAAAAAATTTAAGGAAAGGAACATTAATTGAGAGAATTCTTCCTTAAACTACTCTCTCTGGTATCAAAAAACTCAAATATACACTCAAAAGAGAAAAAAATTAAATTGGAGAACAGAGAAAAAAGCGATCTTTTCGACACCACTGATCTCCTTCTCCGGTGGGCATTTTGTCTCACGGCCGCCGGAGAAGGGAGCCCCTTGGTCTTTTCTTTTCCCTCATGTGTTTCTCTTTCCCTGCACTTGAACAACGCGCAGTAGATCTCGTCATCTTTTTCTCTCCATCTCTGCCACCGTGTGAAGCTCCGTCGAGCACCGTGGGTGGTGAGTTGAAGCCGATTTTCCTCTCTTTCTCCACCATAGTTCCAACGCATTTCTTGCGTTGTAAATCTCTGCCTTAAGGGCAGTTTCCCCTCCTTCTCTCTCTGACAGAGTGATGGGAGTTTCAGTTCGGGTTGATCTTTCTTTCTTCATGTTCTTTAATCGATCATTTATCTATCACTACCTTTGGGGTTTTTAATCTGTTTTACAATCCTTCTCTTTTTTGGTTTATGGTTCTCTATGATCTGTGATTTCCTCTTAGTTCCTCTTACATGCAATAAACCTTCTTTGTAAACTGCTGCAGTTCTTGCTTTTTTGTTGGTTTTAGACATCTTTGTTTAACTTTACTTCCTTTTGGTTTTACTTAGTTTTGGTTTCTACCATCATGCATCCAAAATTTCTTGTGTCTTGCTGCCAATTTTTATTCCAATAAAGTACAGGTTGACTTGCGGATAGAAGGAGAATAATTTTCAGAAGATTGAGTTAATCTTAGTTCGATCGGGAAGATCTTGAATCTTTCAACTGTAACTTGTGGTCTCTTGGTTTTAATCGAATCGTTCATTCATCACTTTTTGGTTAAAGAGAGTGATGAGTCGATTAAATGACTTTTTAAGTCTCCTCCACTAGAATTAAATATCAGATTTGGTCGAAGTCTGATTAGTTGTGGCTTCTCCATTACCATCAAAAGAAAGATTGGAATGAAGCACAAAAATTATAATTTCTGAAGTCTACTTAAAATCAAGTGAGGACATAGAGATTGAAGTTGTAGTTAGTCTGACTGGCTGCTTAACAATAGCTCTTGAACAACCGGCGAAGAAACTCACGGTGATTCTGGCTTTCATCTCGTCGGAGAATGCATGGCGGTGACACAGGAAACATAACACGTGGAAAAATCATCCTCAAACCTTATCTCTCATATACCGTACACATGGAAACAACGGTCTCATGCAGAGACAACACTTCAACATGGAATTGATGCAAATTTCACATGGGCCATTTGGGTTTCTCTGTATTTTGTTTAATGTCTCATCAGCTGTAATAATTTTCCTTTGTTGTATGTAGATGTGTCTCTCATTTTAATATATTAAGTTTATTGGAAAAAAAAAAAGTGTCACACACAAAAAGAGTTCAAAATGGAGAGCATTAGCCACGTGGGATAACTAAGCAAGGGGTTTAGCTGAACCTTAATATGCAATTCATTTCTCTTTCTTCTCAACCAATCCATTCCATTCCTGTTCTCATCTATCAAATGTTAGTATTAATGTATTATTGTATCACTTAATTAATTTTTATATGAAATTCATAATAATAACAAAATAATTGTTCTATTAATAAAGTGGCTACCTTCTATCCCTATTTTTCTCACTAATTTGGCAAAATGTTTGGGGTAAAGTTATCATCAAGACTTCAACAAATTATTTAGCGTCATGTATTACGTATTAGATAAAGTATTTGTCACCTGTAACTATAGTTTGTGTACCGCTAAGTAATTGTGGTTTGCCTTTTGATTTTTAAAACAAGTGTGGATTTTATTAGAGTATCATTATATGTATATATTATATTGAAAAAATTAACTAATATAACCTACTTTATTTTATATATTACTAAGATAATCTTTTTTTTTAAATTACTCAGATAACCTACTTTTTTTCAAATATACCTATTTTATCCTTCACTTCAAACATTCCTTATAATC
>OVBA01003593.1:0-27261 GCA_900406435.1 Lepidium aucheri | reverse complement strand
ATCAATCACCTCCTATCCTCTAGATTCATATTTATCACCTTAGATTTATCCGGTGCTAGTTTAGTGCTCTGTTTTATGAACATGTCTCTGTTTTAGATCATATTGCTATGTTTTTATTTCGTCTTTTAGTGAAGTTTGTCCTATATGCTAGTCCAAGAGCTCACATAGAAATATGACTTACCCTTATGACAGATGGGTAAGTTATCCGAACTAGAACTAGGTACCGGATAAGTTGTTTGCTTGCATAACTGAGTATTGGCTCGACAACCCACCTACTTACTACCATACCTCAATGATTTGATAGCATAGGCCAAAAAACCATCTTATCATCCTCTCCTTTCTCTTTTTCCTCCGAGGGTTAGGGGCGAGGCCAACTCTATCTTGGCTTTATGAGGGCATTACTTCCTCAAAAACTCCTTGAACCTGAGAACAAGATTTCAAACACCGAGCAATAATCACCATAGACTAGCTAAGGTTGTTCCTAAAATTTAAACAAAACTAAATTGACTTTAAAAACGAAATTTAAAAAGGGTTCTTAAAAATAAAGGATAAACATGGGATTCCCTCCCAAGTAGACTTGTTTAGAGTCTCAAGCTCGACTCTTCATACACTTCTAGTATGGTTGTGCATAGGGAACCAAAGTTCCCTCGTTTGCATCATCAGCCACTTCTTCAAGTGTTCCCTCGATTTCAAAGCATTGCCCATCAATTGTAGGCTTCTTCATGTCTTCCTTTAAGTCAAAAATCATTCCAATCCCTTCTCCGACCTTGAGTTTGATGATCCTATTCCTTACATCAGTCAGAACTCCTACTGATGCCAAGAATGGTCTTCCCAACAGTAGTGGATCAGAGGGCTCCTCATCCATTTCTAATACCACAAAATCAGTAGGAACCAACACACTGCCCACGCTTATCGGAACATCCTCGAGTAGTCCTCTTGGCTTCCTTGTCATTCTATCGGCGAGGACCAGGGAGATTTTGCAGTCCTTGAAGTTTAAATATCCCAGCTTTTGTGCAGTTGTCAGTGGAATCAAGCTGATGGATGCTCCAAGGTCACATAGGAAATTGATGAATGTGAGATGCCCTACTGCACAAGGAAGTGTGAAGCTTCCCGGATCACCTAATTTTAACCTTTTCCTTTGGTGTGGAAGAATTGGTATAATGAGTGATCCAGATGACCTAGTCCCAATGGTCATCAACTCTTCTTCTCTTTCCTTTAGAGTGTCCTTCAAGAACTTCTTGTACTGTGGAATCAAAGCAAAAGCATCCAAGATAGTAATTTTTACTTCAATCCCACTCATTTGTTTGTCGAAGAGAACCATCTGTTTTTCCACTTAATTCTTCTTCAACCGTGAGGGAAAAGGTGCCTTAGCTTTGATTGGAACTGCTGGTGAACCTCCTTTGTTCGCGATCAGGTCAGGGATATCTGATGTTCCTCCGCGCTGCGCAGGCAGGCGAGGGTCTTCTCCGCGTTGTGCTGTATTTCCCGTAGACATATCAGCATCTACCTCTCCTCGCGGCTCAGGCCGGCGAGGTGTACCTGCGAGTTGTGAACTCTTGGCTCTAGTATTGAACTGTTCTGCCCCCCAACTTGAACAACGCTGTCTGCAGCATTTTCCCTAGGTTTCTCAACTGAGGGTAGGACTTTGCCTGTTCTGAGAGTGATGGATTGAGCCGTGTATTCTTTGGGATTTTGTACGGCTTTACCGGGTAGCTGTCCCGGAGATTTCATAGAAGATGAGGCATGAGCACTCTTCATATATTTCAGACTAGCATTAAGTGTTTCAAACTTGTTGTTCAGGTCGCTATATGTGGTATCAATCCGGCTGTGTACTTTCCCGAACTTCTTAGTGATCTCCGCTTAGTGAGCAGTTTGGCTTTGAAGGATTTGTTGGAGCATACTCATCACGTCTGGTGATTCTTCCGTAGGTTGCTGAGGTTGTGGTGCAGCTTGTACTGGTTTGAGGCTTTGTTGCCATTGTTCCTTTGGAATCCACACTCGTTGTTTTGGTGGATATACTTGATCTTGTGGATTAGCCACATTCGTGATCCGATAGCTGAGGTTCAGATTCTGCTTGTAATTTACACTTGGCTTGGATCCACTCTGGTTTTGGACAAAGCAAACCTCTTCCAATTGTGCTTCCTTGTTATCTTCATCTACTTCCTCCTATACCAAGTTCACTTGCTTAGTGTGTACCGTCAGCAATTTATCCAGTTCTCTTGGAGTTGCTTTAACTCCTTCCTTGCAGAGGTGTCAGAATCAGAAGTTCTCCTTACAGCTCGGTCATAGTCCTCTCCATACTAACCATCAGCTAAGGCGAGGTTCTCTATTAATGCACGTCCCTCAGTGATATCTTCTTGGAGAAAGCTCCCATGACTTGCGGTATCCAACATTATGCGTATCCTCGGGAGTACTCCTTGGTAAAAGTTGTTGAAGTTGGTATCCTCTCTGAAACCGTTATGAGGGCACTAAGCCTGATAAGTATTGTACCGATCCCAAGCCTCAGCCCAAGACTCGCTATTGTTATGAACAAAGTTGGATATGCTATTCGAAAGCTTTGCCGTTCGTGAGTTGGAACAGAACTCGGTGAGAAACATGCGTTTACACTCTGGCCAAGATGTTATGGATCCAGCGGGAAGGTGTTTCTCCCACTAATGTGTTCGATCCCCAAGAGAGAAGGGAAAGAGCCTAAGCTTCAACGCATCTTCACTCACTCCATTAATGCGAGTGAGCGAGCATAGTCTCTTGAACTCGTCGAGATGGTCGAGGGGATCCTCTGAGGGCAGACCATGAAATATGTTATTCTCCACCATGTAGATGACACCACTGTTGATCTTAAATTTGTTGTTCTGGATCCCTAGTGGCTGAATCCCATTATGTATCGTGTGTGTACTCGGTGCATCACTTGCGCCAATACAGCGAGCACGACGAGCTGGGTTCTGTGCTTGCGCCTGGTGGGCAGCCTTGTTAACCAACAGCAGAGTGCCATCCGAAGTGGTTCCTGGTGTAGAATTATCTTGATCCGGCTGTAATTGCTGCATTTTTTTGCGCTGACATCGAATCTCATGAATCAGCTGATTGATATCGTCGGCAGGTGTGGGAACGTTGTGGGAACCTTTTGACCTTGTGTTCATCAACTGATCAAACTGACTGACCACTCGCACAACTCGCAGGAGTTGGAGCGAGGATTCGAATTATGTCGCTAGCCTCGGTGTTAAGTGGCGAAGGTACCTACGAGGCCTGCAAAGACAGAAACAACAATTTGTCAATAAGGTTGAGGCGTGGTCCTTAAGGATCCAAGCTTAGTGAAATACAGACAAGTTGGAATAAAAGACCATGGATCTGATCCTAAAACTAGCAAACTATAAGTTGGAACAAGCAAAAACTGATTTGGCAACGGCGCCAATTTGATAACAAGATTTTTGGTCTATGGAATCAAATCATTGTAGAGTAGTGGAAATTAGATGGATTAGTCGAACCAATACTCAGTGAATACTTGTAGGCAACTTATCTAATACCATATTCTAGTTCAGACAACTTACCAATCTATCACAAAGATAGGATTTATTTCTAGTGAACTCTCAAACTAGCACAAAAGACAAAATACACTACGAGACAAAATAAAAACAGAACAAAACATTCAAAAACAGAGAAACGATCACAAAACAGAGCAATGTAATGACAATGGATAAATCTAGGATAAGAAACATGAATCTAGAGGATAAGAGGTGATTCGGCGGTAAACTCGTCGATCCAACCTCGCCAAGCTATATACGGTGATCTCTAGACCGGGACAAGCTAGATCCACATGTTCTCATGATGAAGACCCCTTTCCGATCCAGCCGATCCATTACGACACCAGCTGCAATCATGCCGGATAAAAAGCCTAAAGTCCAGCCCAATACATCTAATGACCGATCCACATGCTATATCTCTCTTTGGTGGATCAAACCATCTCTCATATGACACTTGATCTCTGATTCCCTTAGCTCTAGCTTTAGGTTTTGGCCCAAATCAGATCTCTGTTGATCATGGAGAGATTGGCCTTAAGCTCGGTCATATGAGAAGAGATCGGATCAGATCCATGTTCGCTAGGCGAGTGGATCGGAGATTTCACCTCCGATCTCCCTATCCTTGAGATCCACCAGGATCTACTCACTTCTCATGATTTGAGAGTGGAGGATCAAAGGAGATTTCATGGAAGATATATGTGGATGGATCTTCATCACAACACGGCTCGGGAGTCGACATCCTACTAGTGATCCCGACAGGAGAAATCATAGAGCAGTCATTCCGACTTGCATTCCCAGCTTCCAGCATAGAAGCACAGTATGAGTCATTAAATCGTAGAAATAAAGCCGTCCAAGGAAGTCAGAGCTACCCACATTGATTGCTATTGCGACTCCCATCTTCTCGTTAATGAAATGAACCAGGGTTACGACACAAAGAATGACTGAATTGAAGCTTAACTTAAAGTGGTTAAATAGTTGATTAAGGACTTGAGATTGAAGATCAAAAAAATCTCAAGATCCGTGAATACCTCTGCCGATGCTCTAGCAGCTCTCGCGTCCGCAACGGACCCCATTAAGAGACAAATAATACTAGTGCAAGTTATAGATCTTCCCATACCAAAAGGAGACCTTAAACTCATCTTGGTAATAGACGATGTTCAGAAAGAGTCAGATTCCGAGATGGCAGACGCTGAACAGATAGACAAACCAAAGGTGGATTGGCGAGAAGAGATCCTCGCATACATTCAAGACAGCAAAACACCAGAGGATAGATGGGTAGACTGCCGTCTAAAAGCCAAGTGCGCCTTTTACACCCAAGTCGGCAAAAAAATTTACCGAAGAAGTACGAACAGAGTATTACTTACTTAAGTTCATAGCAATGAGTTTGACGAGATTATCAAAAAGACACATGATGGAGTGGGTGGAAAACAAAATAGCGGAAGAACACTCGTACAGAAAATCAGAACACTTGGCTAGTATTGGCCGATTATGGAAAAAGATCATGCTCAATTTACAGTTAAGTGTGACAAATGTCTGAGATACTGACACATCATTCATGGTCCAACCGAGGAGCTGACCTCAACAAACATGCCTTATCCATTCATGTGATGACAATGGATATAGTTGGACCATTACCATCATCACGACAGAAGAGATTCATGCTTGTTATGACAACCTATTTCTCAAAATGGATCGAAGTAGAGGCTTACTCCGAGATCAAAGAAAAAGACGTGACCAAATTTGTGTGCCGACATGGTGTACCTTACGAGATCATGACAGATAACAGGTCATAATTCATCTCAGCAAAATTTACCAAGTCTTGGGCCAGATGGAATATCCGTGTGAGCAAATCACCACAAAACCCACAACGCAATGGACAAGCTGAGGCCACAAATAAACAGATTCTTGATGGTCTAAAGAAACGATACTCCAAAAATAAGGGAAGTTGGGCTTCCGAGTTGGAAGGCGTGTTATGATGACATCAAACTACACCTAGATGCTTGACCTGACGAACTTCATTCTACTTTTCTCATGGAATGGTAGCAATGGTTCAAGCCGAGATAGTTGTGCAAACTTTATGCCGAGAACGTCTTTCCAAAAATGAAGATGGTAACAACAATGCTATGGAAAATAGCATTAACGACTTGGAAAAAAATTGTAATGAAGCACTTCTGCGAGTACAAAACTATCAACAACAAGTCATAAAGTACTACAATAAGAAAGTACACGAATGACACTTTACAGTAGGTGATTTTGTACTCTGAAAAGTGTTTGAGAACACGGTTAAACTTAACACCGTGAAACTTGGCACAAACTGGGAAGCTCCGTACATCATCAACAAAGTCGTAAAAATAGAAGTTTACAGGATGGCCACTATGAATGGAGCACCGTTTCCTCAAAGTTGGAACTCCATCAACTTGAAACGGTAGTACTTCTGAAAGCTCGCTAACTCGGTGAATTAGATGCGTTACTTGACGCATATCTATTTACTTAAGTATATACTGAGAACTACGTCTTGGCTTGATCCCTTTGGGCAACGTAGGTAGCCTTCAGGTCCAGCAAGAACTATATAAAATTTTTATAAGCCCCTAGTCGGGCTCAAGAAAAAATGGGTTTCAGCTTATAGTCACTAAAGTTACAAGTTGAGATAAATTCTCACAAAATCAAACACAATCCATCTTTCAGCCGAGTCCTTAAATCTCGCAGAGCTCAACCTCAAAAAACTTTTCCAAGTCTCAAACTTCAATGAGTTTAATATCAGGAATCTCCAATAAAGGCCTAGTCCTTATCTTTAAAGCCGAGTTTTAAAACTCGCCGAGTACAACCTCGGAAAACTTTTACAAGAATCTAATTTTTACTCCTAATTCAAATCCAAAATAGTTTTCTACTGTTGCGAGACTAACTCCTCGTAACACTAACGAGAATCTAATTCTCGCGAAAAGACAAAGCATAACTTTGTACAGATTAGCTGAGATTAAATTCTCACAAATGACAGAACATAGTTCTGTATAGACTTGGGAGATCAATTCTCGTCAAAAGAGAAAGCATAGCTTTGTACAGATTTGCCGAGATTAAATTCTCACAAATGACATAACATAGGTCCGTACAGATTTACGAGATCAATTCTCGTCAAAAGACAAAGTATAAGCTTTGTACAGATTTTGCCAAGATTAACTTCGTACAGCATTACGAGATCAGTTCTCGTTAAAAGACAAAGCATAGATTTGTACATAATTACGAGATGGAAGTCTCAACAAAGACAAAACATGATTTCTATGCAGATAATCAAAAATTCCTTAGACAATGTTTTACGAATACCGTTTCCGAATCTGGACTTCTTAACGACTTCCTTAAACTTGTCCCTTTTTGCGGTTATCAAGTTGGTGACGACAAACAAGCGTCTAAGTTCCTATCCAGATCGTTAAACCGAGTAGCAATTCGGGAAAAATGATTAGACAACTGATCATTGTGAAACTTGAAGACCCTTGAATTATCAATCGTCAGGGTCTGACGGAGTCGAGAATCAACATCCCCCCTCATGGAGTCCAACTCGGCTTACAACTTTAAAACGTCATGGCCATCTTTCTCAGTAGACTTAAAAGCGGTACCCCGATCAGAGTCGTCACAGTTAAGCAACTCCGACAGAGCCGCATTCTGTTCCACTAACTTGAGGATGTTTTCACACTCTAGCCTCAACTCGTCTTTGACGCGAACGAGCCCTTCCTTGGCAGCAGAGAGTTTAGACTGAAGTTCCACCACCTCAAGGTAATCCCCAGCAACTTGGGTGGACGAGTTCCTTCAAGTACCGCTTTTTTAGGTTGGCAACAAACTTCTCGTGTTCCAAAATAGTGCTGTTCAGGCAAGCAATAAACTCCTAAGATATTGGAAAAACAACAGTTAGAAATCAGAAGCAATTTAATAACATGAAGTGACAATCAGAAAACAGTATGAACCCAAAATAACAAATTGGAAGCCAATTCGTACTCCTCATGGTTCTTCATCTGATCCGGGGAGGGGAGGCGCTCCAGCGAGGTTCTAATTTGGCTCATTAAGCTAGCGCACTCCATCTAGAATTCCATAATCGAACAAGGACTAGTGTGATTGTGGGTAAAACGAAATTCAGGGGGGTACCCCTACCCCTTGCACAAGAAGCACCCGCAGAACAACTCCTACCACCTCCTCCGGGAGAACCAATCCTTAAAGGTGGATCAGCTCTCCCCCTTTTCGGAAGTTGCAAACCTTCGTGACCAGACTCAGATGGGACTTCCAAAATATTAGATGGAGCAACTAAGGGCCTAGAAACTCTAGAAGGTTCATCAGAAGGCGAACGTTTTAACCATCAAGCGCGGAGTTTACACCGGCTTTAACATTTGGAAGTTTAAAGTCATCAAGACCCAATTTTGAAAAGATTTGAAAAAAAGTTATAAGAGATTTGAAAAACTTGAAGTCGGAAGAGAGTAAGAAACAAAGTCGGAAGTCGCTAGAAAGATTTGGAAGATGAAAACTGACTGGTAAAAGGAGAAGAAGCGCAATATTTATAGAGAATTACCGCAAGCCAAAGCGACGCCAAGTAGTAATTGCGACTAAGTGGGGGGGGAATCGAAGCAACACCACATGGTAATAATGATGATTCGCATAAAATCGAAGCGGCTGTTCGACTAGCCCACTCACAAATTGACACATGGACCAAAGATTTTGGAAGTTGGAAAACCTTCCAACTCTGAAATTCGGCACTAGAATTTACCGAGCCTGGGGGGACAATTGTTGGAGATGGATCCAATATCCTACTTCATAACACAGAAAACAACAGGTTGAATACAAAAGAACAAGCTGGTTGCAAGCACTATGTCTTCAACTCGGATAACATATTTGACTCGGTAAAGTTTTGTCTCGGAAGGTTCTTCAAACCTGAAGAGAAGTTGGATAACACGTCAGCAAAAACAAAGAAATAGAAATTTTCCTATTCCGACATGGAAATTTTCCATAAATCTAGCACGAATCTTAACAGATTCAGTCTTATCTAAAAAATTGTAAATCTTTCATTAATTTCTACACATGTAACCGCCTCTACGAACTATAAATAGAGGTACAATTTTTTGAAAAACGGATCCGCTTTTTGGCATACTTGAATCTAATAAGAACACCAAGTCGATAATCATCTCTACTCGTTTTAGTTAACTACTCTTGCTCCAATCCAAACACACATGTGTCCTTGCCCAATCTCTCCCACTCTTTTTATCAAAAACCTTGATTCTCAGTATTGTTTGTGCTAGAACCGGTTCCAACAATTGGCGTGTCTGTGGAGAAGATATCAAAGGACATCTTCACACAAGCAAGAGAAAAGTTCCGAGCGAGAAAGAATGGTTGAAGCAGAAGTCACCGTCAGTTCACCAGAACGGAGGGAACCTCACCATCAAGAACACGTTGACCTAATAAACGGTTCAACCCTTAATTCAACTCGAACACAGAGGGAGAACTAACAAGAAACTCGCGAAGATATTGATCTTCCGCCACCATCTCCGGGATCACCAACACTTGGAGCCTTAGTGTGTACCCTGATCACAAAACACGAGGCTTCTGATCGGAGGAACACCAAAAGATTTGATAGACTCGGATCTCTTTTGAATGAGAGTAGTCTCCAAACTACATAAATCAATATGCCATACAGAGAAGCACTAGCCATTTTTCAAAGGAACCTGTTCGGAGCAATACTGAGTCCTCAGCTAGTGAACACCTCAATACAAGAGCACTCTATGATGCAGAATGTGCCTTGGCAGTAAGCCCAAACAATGAATCTTAACAAATTCAGCCTTATCTAAACAATTGTAAATCTTCCTTTATTTTTATACATGTAACCGCCTTTATGAACTATAAATAGAGGCACAGTCCTTTGAAAAAAGGATCTGCTTTCTGGCATACTTGAATCTAATAAGAACACCAAGTCAATAATCATCTCTACTGATTTTAGTTAACTACTCTTGCTCCAATCCAAACACACATGTGTCCTTGCCCAATTTCTCCCACTCGTTTGATCAGAAACCTTGGTTTCAAGTACTATTTGTGCTAGAACCGGTTCCAACACTTTAAGAATTTGATTTTGAAAGTTGGTCTCCATATCTATGCAAAATCAATCTTAGAGATATCTACTCACACCTTGGTAGTATTGGGAGCTAATGGGATAAAATGCACAACATCTGCTGGATCAGAGGAGCATATTTGTCCAGATGCAACTCTTTCTCCTGAGTTCTTGCAAGCTAACATCATGCATCTTTCCACTACCATTGCAATTTGGCTGGTATACGTGCTATTACTTGCACTCTATAAAATGTTAAACACATTCATCACTAATCCATAACAACATCTAGTATTCTTGTAACATAGCTTATATATTGATAAAGGTTGAAAAGATACCGTTGGTGATATTCTAAATTGTTCTGGTGCATCTTTTTTAACTATTTCTATCTTATGAACTAGCCATGCCACCTTCGAATAAATAGCATTACCCATCATGAATACTTCAGCACTTGGTCTCCACAAATAAGCATCATTTTATGACCTTTTGAATCTTCAAAACAACATCATCCAGACATAGAGGAATATTATTAACAATCGTTGTCTGATCGATTGAACACACTACATCGTATGCAACAAGTTCATGCAAATTCCAATCAAGAATCATATATCTTTCAAGTGATTCATCTGTACTTGTATCCTATTGTGAACGCACACATATTCAGTAATCTGATGGTTTTAATATAACAGTAATATCAATTAAAACAAGATTATAACTTTTACTAAAGATCCATGGTTCTTATTTTTAGTAAAGGAGAGAACTTCATTGTCCAACATCACTTTATCCATTGGTCGCGCTATTTTGACTCCTACAGCTTGGTCAAGTAAGAACACATATGATGTAGGTCTCCAGTCAAATGATGTCGGGTTTAATGCCCTCTTTGCAAATACAGTCACTGCGTTAGGACCCAAGGAAATTCTACCAATCTTGTATATTTGTTCTGCGGAGTAGAATTCCCTTTCAGCTACAACAACATCTTTTGATGCAAACCAATCTAGAAGTTGGCCCCTTGGGTATTTTTTTATAACATTACTCACTCTAGACTAAGAACCCATATTATCATAGAAAGACTGGAAAAAAGAGTTTATATATACATACATTGTTGTCATGCCACATTTTATACAAAAACATCAAAACCTTACCTTTTACCCAACAAACTTATGGACCACATTCTGCAACTCTTCCACTTTATTTAGTAATTTGACTTGTGTAGGTTCAAGTTTCCGCACATGGGAGTCTTTCAACTATAGAATGCTAGCTTGGTAGCGGTGATCCCTCTTCCTAGTCCTCGAACTCGTCTAGGTATATCCTTTCCTAGAACTTGACTCACAACATCTTCTCTTATATTATCATTTGTTGTTGAGTCCATTTGACTATCTAGTGATTGTATTTGTTCCTGGTAAATAAATTGACACAGTCTGGGTAAGATAAAACATCTAACAACAAAGACAAAGCCCTTCAAATGGATCATTATTCTTACAATTATATCTGCTAATTCAGGCCTAAGAAGCGTTCCATCATCATGATTATGTCCAACTATCCATATTTTACTCCTAGTGATCATTCTTGGGTCATCACTCTTTTCTTTCTACATTTATACATACTTCAAATGAGTAATAACAAAATTTTACCACAAATAAAATTAACAATATTGAACTAAAGATACCATATCAAAAGCTAGTTGAAACTTTCCTTCGTGGCTGGTTGTGTGTGGAATTTGAGACCTCCTCAATTCCCTGATCTGTCACTTTTTACCTAAAAAGTGATTCAAAAAGCCAAGTCTCTCTATTATACAAGTCAGATAAGTTCTTCTAATTTAAGTGTCAGATCTAATCATACTATTATTAAGTCATAAGAGCATCTAATCAAAAATATAATCAAAACCAGCAATCATTCCAAAGCCGAGTCTTATTATATTGAACCAAAACAAGATAATCCACTAAAAAGCAAACGTTTCTAACCTTAAAGGTTGTGTTAGTCCTAGACTTTACCCAGCTGTTCCAAGTGCTATAGATTGTATGTTGCTTGGTTTCAACTTAAGTATTTGTGAGCTGTTTTTTTGCAGCTTTTACTTGGTTTACAAGTCTGACTTTTGAGGCTCTCTACAAACAACTCAATTTCTTGAAAACAGAATCTTTTTTCCATTCTTCTTTCAAGTTAGACCTCTCCTGTTTAAAAAGTTTCAAACTGCTCAATTTTAGTGGTTTTCTTGCTTCAAAAATGAAAAAAAAGTATTGCATATACCTGAATTCTCTCCCATATTGTATCATTTGTCTGTGAATCAAGCCTCCTCCAATTTTCAAGAAGTACTGGAACGTGCTCTCTCACAAGTGGACCAAGAAACAAAGACAAGGTTACCCATGTAGGACCAACATGTTCCCTGATATTAGTGAATTCAACAGTTACCTTGTCCTCAGGATCCTTTTCCACTTTGCGCATCTTGGTGAGTCCTCTTTTTGTTTTTTTTTTTGATTCTGTTTGGCTCTTTTGTTTGGTCATCTTCAGTTGTAGCTGGTTACAAAGGTTGGACTTCAGCTTCTTCTTCTGCTGTATTGTCTGCAAAATTATCACCCTTAGGAACCCATTGGTCATCTGCACCATTCAAATCTTTAACCACTCCTTTCTGTACTTGATCAACAAATAAATTTTTAAGTACTTCTTCTTCCCTTACAATTTCTCCTGAAGCAGTCAGTTTTCTATATTCTTGTTTCTTCCAAATTTTTACAGGCTGAGAATCCTTGTCTTGTTCACGCACTTTATGGCGAGAAAGACCTCCTATCATTTTAGCCATGTTTTACCTGTGACAGCATAAATAAAAAAAATTAAACATAACTTATAATCCATCTTAATCAACAAGACACCATCACAATCATCCTTAACATAGAAAATTTTATCATCAGAAGATTGATTCCGTAAATATTTGACATCATGGAGTGGTAATAATGCTGCAAGAACCTCTTCCTCTGACTCCAATTCGTGATATCCCCTAGGTGGTACCCTCATAACAACATACCACTGAGAAGAATCATCTTCTCTGGAGTAAAAAAATTGTTTTGCATGTGATGCTAGTTTGTATGGATCTTTCAGATACACTGATTTGTTCATATGGAAGTTAACAAGGGTGAATCCGTCATCTTCTTTCACACCATTTCTTGTGTTGGCCCAAATGCATTTAAATACTGAAACATAGAACATATGGTAGTCCAACAATATGATTTCCTTCACAAGTCCATAAAATCTAACTGTATCTGCCATTTGCCTTGTTTCTTGTGCACTAGACCAACACATAGAGAAAGCTACATATGACACACCACTGTTCTGAGTTTAACGTTTAGTGTCGTCTATGTGAACCGATGCCCATTCATTACAAATCCCTTATAGCTTTAGGCAGTATGTCTAGGTCCAAATACCAGCCACCTAAGCTTACTCAAATGAAGCTTTGAGTTACTAGGTATCTAAAGTATACATATGTATTTAGTGTTAGTGAATCAAATAGAGTTCACATAATATTGTAAGTGAATGAAATAGAAAAAGAGATATGTTGTTTTATCCACTGTGAAAATTTTTCAGTATGAGTTTTCCTTAACAAATTTTCATTTCTGGCGCATCTTACGTCTACATTCTGAAACTCTTCTAAATGCATCCTATTTTCCAAGAGTATATATACAAATGAATGTCATACTATTTTATGTAATAAAATCATATGCTCTAATTGTATGAAACAAGATTGAACTTACTGAACAAATGGATCCATAACTGTCGTGTTCATCAACACTTCGTGTGCTATATCCCTCTCTTTTTCTAAGAGAGTAATCTCAGTAGCCTTTTGTAATGTGCGTCCCTCTAGTAGAAGGTTATCAGCCTCACCATATCCGTTAAGGTTTACTAGTTCCTGAACTTGTACAAAACTTTGTAGGAACTCTAAGCAGAATTATATGTATTCTCCAGCCAAATCCCTAAACCATACACGCTTTTGGTCTAGCATAGCTTTTTACATATGCCTTTAGTGTTTTCATGTACCTGCATGTATATCACATATGATATCAAGTTATAAATCACATATGATATCAAGTTATTAATCGCATATGATATCAAGTTATAAACCAGTACCTCTCAAATGGATACATCCAACAAAAATGTATCGGCCCACCAAGACATGCTTCTCTTGCTAGATGCAGAGAAAGGTGGAACATGATATCAAAATTTGATGGAGGAAAACCGCTCTATTTCACACATTGTCTCCACAATTTCAGACTCCAATGACAAAAGCTTCTAAGGGTCAATTATCCGTTGACACAATCTATTGAAAAAGCTATATACTCGAGTTACTGCAATTCTAGGTCCTCTTGGTAATAACTCTCTTAATGCTACAGTCAATAAGTTTTGCATGAGGACATGGTGATCGTGGGATTTCATACCACTAATAATAGGTGGATTAACTGAAAAACAGGTTGCTATATTCGCACAATAGCCTCTAAACTTTGACAACCTCTTACAAAATTTATGTTTTTCTTCTTTTGAGAGCCAGAAAATAGCTGGAGGTAAGTATGTTCTCTTTCCCTGTACCTGAGTGTGCAAGTGTTTTCCGATTGCAATATCTTCAAACTCTTTCCTTTCTTTTACTCCATCTTCTAATTTAGCGCTATGCATCAAAGCAGACTGTAAAGCTTCAATCATATTCTTTTCAACATGCATCACGTAAATGTTGTGGTGCATCGGTAAATCCTAACAAAATAAAGATTCAAAGTATCAACCTCAAAAATAGATAATTTGGATCCTTTACACTGAATACAACACAGTCCTGTGACTCATAATCTAGAAAGAGCAACAAGCAAGTGAATGTTAATCAAAGAACAGAAATATGAAGGGACATAGTCATCTGATTAAACAAAGACAACGTTCAATCAAAGTCATCTTGTAACCTTTGAGATCACTAAACACATTTCAATTACATAAGACTATAATCAAACAAATATAGAACCACTGGCACCTTAAAATTGATTTATTAAAACTGATTTACCTTCCATTAAGGCAGATCAAATATATAGGTTTTCTGTATCTGGTTTGTAGGTTTACTTCATTGGTTTATGTAGGTTTATACTTCTGTATTGTAAGTGTTTGTAGGTTTATACTTATGTGTTGTAGGTTTAATTGATAAACTTATTGTTTTGTCACTTTCAGGGATGAATTGAAGAAGCAAAAGACTACATCATCCAACCTATAGATGAACATCAAACACAAGTGACCAACATCTTATCAACCAATGTTGTCAATTTAACCGAAAAAGGTGTTCTTGCAAAAGGTTTGACTTAGATAAAATCCCATGTGTCCACGCGCTAGCTGCAGCTGAACATGCAAGTTTACCAATAGTCTCCCTTACTCACTTGTACTACCATACAACTTATTTGTACAATGCCTATGCAAAATGTGTTAAGCCAAGAGATTTTGCAACACTTGTCCCTGAACAAGTGCGTGCAACGGTTTGTAAGCCTCCTTCTATATGTATACAATCAGGTAGGCTAAAGATCTCATGAATCAAGGGTGCGATACAGGTTGTAAAACTTACAAAACATGCATGGAAAACCTACACTTGTACAAAGTGTACATAACCCGGGCACAATAGCAGAACATGCCCAGAATAAACTTCTTATTTGCTTGTGTTGATTATGTACCATTTGTGTTTGATGATTTACCATTTGAAAAACCTACAAAAGGTTGAAAATGTAGCTATAAACCTGCAAATGTTTACCTACAAAATGAACTTGTTATTTGTTTGTGTTTGATTATGTACCATTATGTATCATTTGTGTGTTTGATTATGTACCATTTGTGTTTGATTATGTACCATTCTTGTTTTGCTTAAACCTACATAAAAACGTTCGTAAACTTACAAAATAACGTTGATAAACCTACATCGAGAACTGAAAACCTACAAAAGGTCAAAAATGCAGTTGTAAACGTGAAAACGTTTACTTACAAAACAACATTGCTAAACTTACATCGAGACAGTAGAAAACCTACAAAATGTCATATAGATAATATGCTGCAGATACTACTTGCAACTACAAAAAAGTTACACACAACATCACCCTACTTACTATCCCAATGGTTCTGGCTCAGTGTATGTAATTAGTTGATATCCTTTATCACCGTCGTACTCTCCTAGTGGATTTGGATCAGTTAGAGAGAGACCAGTTTCACGTTCAACCTCATCAAAGGCCTCCGCTGCATACTTTAGATGAGCAAATTCATGATCTTGTCATCAACACCATCCTTACGACAATTAAGGGCCAAACACCCTGTGAACTTCAATGGAAAAATCCCACAGTCTCCAACATCACATTGCTGAGGTAATCCTTTCGCCCTATATATAGAGAAAGATTTCACGGTCTTCTTGGTATGCTTATCACCTTGTACCATACCTCCCAGCAATAGGGTAGTGAACCTCGAATAAACCTACAAAACAAGAAGTTTGACATCTGACATACAATAAACCTACATAACGTTTATTTGAAACCTACAATGTGGTCACACAATATACCTTGCAAGATTCGACTATAGTGTTGTCGCTGTTACACGAGAGGTAAGATTCATACATTTTTATCCTCTTATGTTGCACTAGTACTTCCACGGTGATCCAATGGTTATTCCCAATGTTATGTGCAATGTACAAAGTATCAACATCTCTCACCCATTGCCTATGACTTGTGTACGGATAAGTTTCACCATTGTATATCTCAGCATACCCCTTAGAAAATTCCCAAGTCTTTTTGTTTCACACAAACTTGTTTACATATTCTGTACACCAATAAGCGGTTACCATCGGATAAAGAACACAAACTTGTTTACATATTCTGTACACCAATAAGCGGTTACCATCGGATAAAGAAAGGCAAGTCGAGTTGTCCAGTATGGAGAAACTGGCTTGATGGATCTCTTAGCAAGCATCTGCATATATTTGATCTATGATGTGTAGAAGAAGAAATATAGTGTTAGAAGACGTCTCTAAAATATTAGAAACAATCATACAAACATATTCCGGAAACCTACAAAACAATTTCAAAAACCTAAAAAACTAGTATAGAAACCAACAAAACTAGTCCAGAAAACTATAAAACTAGTCCAAAAACCTACAAAACAGAAGACAAAAACCTACAAACTTATACCGGAAACCTACAAAACACTAGATTGTAAACCTACAAGACAATATCGGTAAATCAAAAAGAGAGGTTTTTGAACACTTATGTAGGTAGACAACCACCCATACTGCCGAGGCCACATTTCCTTAGGTGTCATTATATGCTGGTAGAAGGGAGGCCCTCCGCCTTCAGTTAAACCAAACATATGTGGGTATAACACTTAAACAAATCAATAAAGAATTTATAAAAAAAGACAAAAATACAGAAGAGAAAGAGAACTTACGTTCTTTGGTCTTAAAAGTCAAGCAGCCAAACCAGCTTTCTCGTCTCAAAAGATCTCAATGGATCGTAAACCTCTGCTCTCTTTGGCACATCATTATGAAGACACTGAATAATAGAACATCTTTTGTATGGGGAAATCTGAAAGACATGAAAAGAAAAAACTACCATAAAACCTACAAAATATATGCAAAACCTACAATTTAGAAACGAAAACCTACATAACTTCTAACCTAGGACGCAAGTAGCTATAGTGTGCGATGTTGATGGTGAACTAGTTCTGGTGTAATCTCGTCACTTAATGTGGGTGGGGGCCTCACCTGCCAATCATTGTCTAGCTCCTTGTACGACTCTGATAGTGCAAGTAGAAGTACTTCTTCATTATATGGTTCTTTACTTATGTTGTGTGCACTTCCATGTTCTTCATTACATGCATGTGTTTTAACCAAATATGACATAGGACCCCGATGTCTCTTGTGTACTAAGCTTCCAAGACTGAAAGAAAAATCAGAAAGTTATTAGCAAACCTATAAGTCCAAACATAAAACCTACAAAACAGATAGTGGGTAGTATTAAAACATAGCAATGGATTATAAATTGGATGAAACCAACAATTTAATACATTATTTAGAGTTCACATCAGTATTCAGCAAACATACACAACAGAGGACAAAAACATATAAAAACATTTGTTTTGTAGGTTTTTTTTTAAACCTACATTATTAATTATATAATCCTACAAACACACACAGTTGAAGCATATTTGTTGTAGGTTTATTAGTAAAACCTACATTACTGTTTATTTATTCTACAACACAAACAATTGAAACTCTTGGTTTAGTCTCCTTAAAAAAGCAGTCTATGTACCAGACCTTTGTTATCATTACCTCCATCAGAATTCTCTCCATTCTCTTCATCACCTTCCTTTCCATTCTCTTCATCACCTTCCTTTTCCGTTCTCTTCATCACCACAATCTTTATGACTACAACCTGATTTTCCAACTTCCACCACATCATCTATTACCTTGTTTTTTCCACCTCAATCAAAAGAAGGTAAATTTCATCTCCACAGATTTTGGTTTCCATTCCAGAAAATCGCTTATTCACATTTTTCTTTACACCGATCATCTCACCATTCATCTAGGTTTTCAATAACACTAAATGTTGAGCATTTTTCTTCTCAGAGTCATCAATCTTCGTGGCCAAATCTTCCAACATCCGCATGATGGTGCTCTTGTTGGTGCTACTTATTCCAAATTTTGTATTCTCTTTGCGTTCTTAATTCACAAAGTCTTGCAAGTTGATACTCAAATCAACATCCTCTTCTTCTACAATAAAATAATTTGTTAGATAAACCTACATAACATGTAATAAAACCTACAACACATTAAATAAAACCTACAACACAGAAAATAAAATAAAACCTACAAAACATGAAACAAAATCTACAACACACAAAGTAAAAACCTACATTACACGAAATAATTTATAACTTAGAGAAACACACCTGGACTCACCACCTGTTTATGTGGCCTATTATTCTTAGCTGAAACTATCCTTCATTTATTCTCCGCTTTGCCAAGAAGAGTTATCTTCCTCTTTGTTGTCTCTTTTTCGCCATCCCAAAATGATTCATCCAAAGTGCCGTCAAGGATATCCTGGATCATGTTGTTTAAAATCGGGTCCTCATTCTCGCAAGCCCAAGTGGATATATTTCTTTAATCGACTTATGCACCATGTTTTTCTCCACGCATATCTGCGAATAACAAATTTTATAAAAGCATAAAAGACGTTATACAAACCTAAAACACCTCTAACGAAACCTACAATTCATAGAAAAACAGCAAAAATAAACCTACATAAATTTCCAATCAAAACCTACAAAACATGAAACGAAAACGTACAATACAAAAATTATTCATGCGATTCTTAACACACATTTTTATCAGCTTTCTACAACATATCCTCCTCAAGTACATCCTCAAGATTAGCTCGTGTCTTGCATGACTTCCAACGAATGAGAGGAATTTCTACATTTTTTGGTGTTTAGCTAACTCTCAAAAAGCTGGGATATACTCATATCCCCACATGAGCATCACATGTACATGACGTGAAGGTAGTACGTTAATCCAAGTAATGATGCACCTTTGATGGATTCCATCAAAGTGGTAAAGGCCTCTCGAACCCAAGGGTACCTTTCGAAAGTCTCTAAATCAAGCACCAGCTTAAAACCTGGGAGGGGAAGCCTACTGCCTCGGTCCAAACCATAAATACCGACGTGAAGAATGAATAGGGGACCAACCATCCTCTTTCTATCCAATGACCACTTGCTGTATATATAAAACTGTAACATCTATTAGACAACGAGGATAAAGCTACAATGCATAAGTTGTTACAGAGATCGATAACCCTACTATCCTTATATAAACCTACAAAACATTAACAATAAACCTACAAAAGAGTAACTATAAACCTACAAAACAGGTGAATACCAAAAGTTGCCAAACAATCCTGCACTTGAAAATGGCAGTTTCAGCTCGTCAAAATCAAAATCTAAAGTAGGTTGTGTCCCAATGTCTCTCCAAAATTCTTTGTGTGAGATGGTCATACTTAAGCCTTCTTTGATCACTCCACAATTCATATGAGTAATCTCCTCAAATTCATAAAGAGAGAATCTGATTGTCCGACAACCTACCAAGACCCAAACATGATTGTCCCTACGAACCATTAGTTGATTTATCATCAACCAATCCACAAGCTTTCGTCCATATATTACGTCATCATTGCAAGTTTGAGAAGTACTACAACAGAGTAATTGTCTCTAATGTCGTTGTATGCTTCTTCCCCAATTGCAACCTTAATCATTTTAAACTCTGGAAGCTTACAATTATGATTTAAACATTTTCACTGGATTGGACACTGTCCTCACTAACTAATCTCTTAGGATAATTCTTCTTCTCTGCCATTGCTTTGCAATACACAGTAAAACTCGTTACAAGCATCTCAATAAATCTACAAAACCATCAACAAAACCTACAGTTCATATCAGACAACCAAAAAGATTTTCAGAAACCTAGATAACAATTTTATAAACCTACATAACCAATTCATGAAAACCTATTTTCTAATAGACACATTTACTAATAAACCTACAAAACCTTTGTAATAACAACAGAATAACACCGGAAGTAGCAAAAAATAAAAAATAAATCAAGCATTAGTTACAACATTCAACATAAATTCGAAAGAACTAAACTTACCCAAAGAAGAAGTAGAGAGGTCGCACATAAAAATAGAGATGATGAGTAGAAATTGCGGAGGAGAGAAGAAGAAGAGGAGAGCGGCGGAGAAAAAGAGAATAAGAAGAAGAGCTGACGGCGAGCGATGGCGGAGAGAGAAGAAGAGGAGACAACGACAGAGAAAGACGACGAACAGAAGTAGAAGAAGAATCTACAAACGGCGGTAAAAGAGAGAAGAATAAGAGAATAAGAAGAAAAAAAAATTAGGGTTTAAGAATTTTGGGTTCCAACTTTTAATTTTACAAAAAATTTAATTTCATCTTTTTNGAAAATTTTTTTTTTTTTTTTTTTTTTTTTCAATAAGTATATGTAAGGCATTTTCGTAAAAAAAATTAAAAGAAAAACAAAAAAAATTATTCAAAATGACATTCTCGTAATTAAAACGTAACCATGAAAAATTCAAGACATTTCCTCACCTTTAGCTTTTTAAGGATGAAATAGACTATTCTAGTAACTAATGGATCTTGTTGAATTATTCTAGTCATTCTTTCATATAAATTTTTCGAATTCAATTATCTCTCTGCTCACACAAAACGGATGCTTGCCGTGTTTTTAGACTCAAAGATGAGAAAACATTTATTAGGTTTGCTGAAGAGTAAATCTTTTAGCATAATCTGCCACCGAGAGTTATATTAGAAGATGAAGATTTCCGAATTTGGTAGAGACAGATCTTCCTCAACCATAACCTCAGTCTTCGAGAATATCAATTCACCCACAAGTGTTTTCGACATTGCAGTTACAGGGACATGGTCAAGCTTACCTGTAGCGATTTTGTTGCTTGCATTCTTAAACTTCTGTGAGTTTGAAGATATTATGGATAGACAAGAAGAAATTTTCGCTCGAGTTCTTAGTTGTTCCAGAATTCCCACAGCTACAACCTTTTATTTTAAGGAAACAATCAAGCCGAAGTAGCAAATGGTCGAAGAAAGAGAAATCTGTTGTTAAACTCGTTCTTCCTCTTCCAGTTCTCATCACACTCCATGAGTTCCATAACAGATATCTCAATTCAGAACAAGAGTTCTCGCCCGAAGCAAAGTTCTCTAAACGATGCAATCAACTCCAAAGTAACTCGCCTGCGAGCAAACTCAGGTGTACAGGAGGAAACAATTTCACTTGGCGATGACATGTGGCTCAACAGGCCGTTCATTGCTTATCGTCCAGAGAGACAACAATAGGAACTCACAACATTTGTCTCCAGAGTGCGTTGTTGTAAAAAAGATGGTGATAATATTGGTGGAGGAAGAACAGGGCAAAATGAAACAGACCATAAACTGTTTGATGAGATGTCTCCTGTAGAGATTTGCTTGCAAAATCGCAATGTGAGTCTCGATACAAAAGCTTTACTTACGTCCAAGACGCTTCTCTCTCATGACACGGTCGATCTTCCTCTTATCAAGACTTTCTATCTCAGTATCATCTTCACCGACCAATTTTGTAGATTCCATTTCTTTGGTTATTTTGGTTATAATGGAATTTTGACTTCTTCTAGTAATATTTATAACAAAATCAAATTCAAAACTATTAAAATCCAAGCAAACCAGCGGAAACCAATCCATCTGAAATATATTCTTTAATTTATAGTTGTAACTAAGCCTGCTACTCTCATTTCCTTTACTTAAAGTTGACAACCTGCTTCTTGTAGAATTAAGCTTGAATCCAATAGATAAGTCAAGATTAGTTTAGGTGTTATCTAAACTTATCCTATTAGAATTAGGAAGTCTTTTCTTATCTATAAATAAGGACTTACCAATGTGTGGTAAGACTTATGAATTGTGATTGAGAGTTTATGTTTTGAGTTATTTTCCTAAGCTAATAAAGAGAATTATTCTTTGTTAATCATTCTTCATACAAGTTATAATCTTCGATTCTACATTTCTTCCTCTAGATATCGCCTGTGTAGAACATGGAAAAATATCAGTTCATATTGATAACATATATTCAAGACTATTAGTCGATTATCCTAATATCTTCAAATAAGGTTTTAGTTACCGTATTTTCTAACAAAGAAGTTTCAATTCTAACGTTATAAAATCAGATAAATGAAACTCTCACCAAAAGAATCTAAAATTAGCGTCAACAAAATCCCAGAAATGTTTCCTCGATACGTTCGGACAGAAAAAGAGATGAAAATGCTGTCGATGGATTTTTTAACAAAAAAATAATATCAAAAAATAAGAAAAGTGTCTACATGCAATTTAGACAATTGATTGGATTTATCTTTTTGAGTTGTAATACGAAATTTATATTGTTTTTAGACCATAATTATACGTAAAATACAAATGATAATCATTTTCCAAACATTAAAACAGTTTTTCGAGTGACCATAAATAATTTCAAACAAGTGTTTGAAAAGGTTGTTTGTAAACCATTGTCTCGAACAACATATTGATTGGTCACAAAGTAAGCATACCGTTAACAAACAACATTTTGTAAGTAACAAAATCAAATCCCCACCCAGCGTTTCGTTTTTTCCTGAATTGTTGTTCTTCTCCTTTAAGAGTTCCTGGATGATTACTAACGTACCAAACTACCAAAAAAAACTAAATTAATTAGCAAAATTAAGCGGGTAGTAACATACAACCAAAATAAATTTCAACCATAGAAGGAGAGGGAGAGTCTTTAGCTAGGAACAAAAGTAGACGACTGCGGAAGACACTATCCATACTGGCTCTTATTGTTGATGGAGGGGAGATGGCTTGAGTGAAGATCCACACATTCTTTTTTTTCCAAATGGAATAGACCGCAAGCTGCAAGAGAAACTAGAGGAGTATACAAGCATGCTTGTTTGAGACGATATTGCATGAGCAGAAGGAAGCTTCTGCTACAAGAGAAGTTGGAGGATGCCGGTGGAAGTGAGATGCAAAAGATAGCCATATATTCTACAAGAAAGCGCATTAGAAGAAGATGTGGGAGTGAGATTCCAGCCCAACACTGCACAATAGGCAAAGTGGAGGCACTGACAGCCCCCCTCTTAACAGTATGTCTCGAGACGGAAGACAGTTTAGTAAACCTAAGCACGCAAAAAATTGTAACGAATAACAACATCCTTAAACCAAATAGCCTTTGCTGGTCCAAACTTGGAATGATGAACTCAAATTCGTTCCCAAGCATCCTTCGAGGAATAGCTGTTGTGGTATACTACAGAGGCAGAGCGCCACTTGTATAAATCACATCCCAACCCAATTCAAGGAGGAGAAAACATGAAAAGCAGAGTAAGAAGAGTTTGTGTGGTGTCAGATCTTGAGTTTGGTAAGCACACTCTTCGTTCAAAGTTGCATTAGCAACTCTTGTATCCCGACACTCTCAAAGGATATGCAGGCCTACAACTCCAATATGATTAATCAAAGGTCCCAAATCAATCAAAGATACAAACCAAAATGATGCATCTAAGCCATCTCTTGTCTCGCTTTTTAGGAAGTCCATGAGAAGGGATTTTAGTTGAATCTACTGCGAAGTTGGCGGAAGAGCCCTTGAGAGTCTTGCATTACCCATAAAGATTTCTTGCCAAAAACGTTCCCTTTCAACCACATTGAACAAAGAGAAATCGGGTTGGCAAAATATGACCATGCTCACTTGAGCCAAAATACTAGTTGGAAGTCCTCCCGTAGTGAGAGCCCAAAACTACCTTCCTCCTTAGATCTACAAACATCCTTCCATGCAACCCGAGCACTCGAGGCATAGGTAGATGAATTTTCCACATTGCTTGATCCATTGTATATAGCTGCATGGGAAGTTTTGAGGCGGCATGAGTTTGATAACGAAATCCCACGATATTATATCAATTTTTTTTATATAATATATGAATTTATTACCAATTGGAAAATGGTTAATTTACAAAAGCAGTTGATAAATGGTTTCCTGGCCTAAAAAAAGATAAAAAGCCTAGGAGAAAACGTGTAGAACTGAGATATGCTAACTAGACTAGTAATCCGAGATACGCAAACTACGTAAGCGTTAGTGAACCAGAGAGAGAAGAAGGGAGTTTCCTTTTCTAGAGCGTCGAGCAAGAAGGATGTCCTTGATAATCCTGCCATATTTAGAGAAAAGCACCACTACAGATGTAGAAGTAGTATTGAGGAGCATGTTGTTTCGTTCCTTCCTGATGATAATTAGTAGAGCTTGAGCACACAATTTTTTCAAGAGAGAGGACTTTAAATTTGGACCAGATTGAAGCCATTGAACCAAGACTGCCCATGATCAATAAACCATTATGTTCCCCCAATCTATGTAGGAGCATTCCCCATAATGTAGAAGCAAGATCACACCATAGGAATAAATGCTCCCTCATTTCAGTTTGTGAGCTGCAGAAACAACAAGAATCTGTTGGTGAGACACCCCAAGTTTGTAGCCGAGCTCTAACACAGAGTCTATTTAGATGGGTAGTCTAAATGGTAAAAGCATGCTTAGGGACTGCAAATCTAAACCAGACTGAGGAAATCCAAGGCTTGGAGGACTCTCTGTTACGAAGTTGTTCCCACGTTCTGGCAGCTAGAAACAGTTTCCTTTTGCACCATCTATTTTTTGATAGTAAGAGTCCATACCGCAAATACTGTTGGAGGATCAATGGAAGCTAACATGTTGCGAAACTCTAAAGCTCTCGGGATCCTAGAATTAGAAGGTGGAATTCTCCAAGAAGAGGATAAACTTGGCTGCGCCACAGTGGCAGACTTAATGATACCAAAACGCTTAGGAGCAGAGTCACCAAAAATATCAATGAGTGGTTCTGATGGCAGCCAAAAATCATACCAAGTGCTTGCTTTCATTCCATTTCTAATGTTGCATCTGAGAAATTTTTTTGCAAGAGGTTTCAGCCCTAATTTAGACTTCCATAACCACATATCAGACAGTTTACCGACAGCAGACCATAAACTCTCATGATGCATCTGATGTTCTCTTATCCAAGCAACCCATAAGGAAGCAGTAGATGAAAAATTTAGTTAAATCAGTTTGATTTGCAGCACCATATTCAATTAAGTAAGGTCCCTTAAACCGAAGCCCAAGAAACTTTCGGAATGGTTCTTTTAGAGATGTCTCCTCCCGAAAGGAATGCAAGTGTGATTTTCTTTAAGCAGGAATTTGGGAGGAAAAAAGCTCCTATCCAGAAATTAAGCAAGTGGTAAACAACGAATTTTATTAATATAAGTCTGCCAGCAAAAGATAACACTCTGTTGGTCTAGTTGTTGAATTTCTTAGTGATTTTATCAATGAGGGGAGCGTGTTATGCAACACTCAATTTCCTGTTCATAAGTGGTAGACCCAGATATCCAACGGGAAAGAAGCCTTGTTGTAGCCAAAGGACTGAATTTAAGCTGCCTCATTGGTGCTCAAACCAATAGTGACGCAGGAGGATTTATCTGTGCTTGTAGCAAGTATCGAAACATAGTAGAACATATCCATAGCTTGGGAAAATCCTTTCAAAAACTCCTTGCGATCAAAAATATCATTACATCGTTTGCGAATGCAAGGGGCGTAATCCTCGGTGGACGACAGAGCAGATGATAGCCAATCATACCTTGCTAAACCTGAGAGTGTAGAAAATTGGCAAACACTTCCATCACAATCAGGAAAAAAGATGGTGAGATCAAGTCTCCTTGCCCGAGACCAGTGTATCAAATGATTTGCGTTGAATATGTTTTCATAGTGCCCTATCAGATCTGAAGCAAGAAGTATATTCTTACCTAAGCCCCTCCCTTTAAGAAACACGGACTGGCTGCCAGAAATACAACCCTACAGAATTGGCTCAAGCCTTGAGGCCAAAGTCTTTGAAATTGTCTTGTACATAAGGTTACAACAGCAAATTGGCCTAAATTGCTCCATTGTCCTTGCTCTATAAGGTTTTCGAACAAGTGTAATGGTTGCTGCATTAAGTTCTTTAAGGAGCCTATCACTCCTGAAAAAGTCCTTGGCCGTATCTATAAAATCCTGACCAACTATGCTCAAAGAATCCCTGAAAAACACCATGGAATATCTATTTGGACTCTTGTTTTGAGGGACAGAGAGTGTTGCTCGAATCACTTATTCTGAAATTGTCTTCTGCAGCGTTGCTGTATTATGGTCCGAACACTAGAATCCAATCAGCTCCTGCAAGTTCTCTATAGAAACTGGTGCAACATGTACTGATTCTTCTCCAAGGATTCCCTGAAAGTATTTAACACATTGAGCCTTAAAATTCTCCGACCCCTCAACCATGGTACCTGAAGCATTTTCTAGAAGGTGGATATGTTTCTTAGTGGCATGAGCCACAATCATCTTGTGCAAGTAGGTGGTATTTCGGTCACCAAGTTGCAGCCATTGAATTCTTGACTTTTGCCTATAGAATTTCTCTTCTACCTTGAGAAAAGTCTCCCACTTAGTATGCTCCAAATGCTCTTGACTGGCCATAGAAGAAGCGGGAGATGAGAGCAATTGCTTCTTCAGCTGCTCGACTATTGTTGCTGTTGGAATATGATCAAGTCTTCGTCGTATATCATTAAACAACTTTAGGGTTTTGTATAAACTATAAGATTTATGTATTAGTTTGTTTAATCGAATAGGTGTGTATGAATAGGTACAATCGAATGGTTGTGTTTGTTTGTAAGTTTATGTCTTTAGGTTTAAGGATGTCTCTTAGAAGACATAACCTTTAGCGAATAGGCATGTTGTAAACTATATATACCTTGTTTGTAATTAAAAAAGTATGCTGATTGGTTTATTAAAAAAAACATGAAACACAAAAACACAGAGTTATCATCTTCATCTTCAATATCGATCAAAATCTGAGAAAGTTAGAAAGAGANGAGAGATCAAATTCCAATATGGTATCAGAGCACATGAAGACAACGATGCATCAAATCATTCCTATCTTCAATGGAGATTCCTACAGTTTTTGGAAAATCAAATTGACAACAACTCTGAAAACCAGAAAACTATGGGATGTGATTGAAAATGGAATCTCAGAGACTCCAACCACTGAAGCCACG
>OVBA01003592.1:0-27262 GCA_900406435.1 Lepidium aucheri | reverse complement strand
TAAAGTTGACATATGGTCGTTCGGGTGCATTGTGGTACAACTTCTCACTGCAACGCAACCTTGGCAACGTTTTCAGAGACTCCATAGTGTTTGTGGTGTTAACTAGATCGACCTCATTGCCCGGAGCACTTCCCCTCCGTACGTAATACTCGACGTACTCGCCAACGCCTCTCAAGAAGCAGGTACCTTCGTCACCGCTTGCTTGCGGAAGCATCCTGCCGTACGTCCAACGGCGGCTGAGCTTTTAACATACCCCTTTGTTAACTAAACCTAGGGTTTCCATTTTTATTTTTCAATTTACTTTGTTTCCTAGATTTTAATTTTTGATTTAACTCTGTTTAATTAACTTTGTGAAATAATATAATTCCAATTATCTATGTTAAATATTAAATTGNCCATTTAGTAATGATGTCTTAATGATGCAGCGTAGGGTTTTTAAATAAAACAACAACACTCATGATATCAAGATATAAACATAATTTTAAAACAATATAAACATATTATAGTTTAAAGTGGTAGTTGATTTCAGTCTCCGGTAAAGATAAAACAAACAACTGATTCACGTCTTCATTTATTCTCGATGCACGAGTTTACTCTCATTGGACCGTTTTATATTTCATATTTATTGTGACTTAATCAATATTTTTTTTTTTCCATTCAAACGTCATGCCTATCTATATCTCTGCAACACTAATAGCCTCTTAAATCATACCATATCAAGAGAAAATATTCTTTTGCTTTTTTCCCCTATTGTGAGTCGATACAATATTTTCTACTGACTATAACGAGATAGACAAAATGATGGTTATCCCTTCTAAACCGCGTGATGACATGATGGTTATCTAACCCTAGGTGTCTATTCCCAAAGTATCTTGCCCTAACCGTAATTAATACTCAACCATAAACACTTATGTAATAGTGCAAATGGTGTCATTAGCAGACAGTCATATACACTCTCTATCAACACTTGTAATGATGGCTTTTCTTATCTATTGTCTTTTCCAAAAGTATCTTTCCCTAACCCTAATTAATACTCAACCATAAACACTGGTGTAATGGTGCAAATGGTGCCATTAATGGACAGTCATATAAACTCTATATCAACACTTGTAATGATGGCTTTTCTTACCTATTGTCTTTTCCCAAAGGTATCTTTCCCAAACCCTAATTAATACTCAACCATAAACACTGATGTAATGGTGCAAATGGTGTCATTAACGGACAGTCATATACACTTTATATCAACACTTGTAATGATGGCTTTTCTTATCTATTGTCTTTTCCCAAAGGTATCTTTTCCTAACCCTAATTAATACTCAACTATAAACACTGATGTAATGGTGCAAATGGTGTCATTAACGGACAGTCATATACACTCTATATCAACACTTGTAATGATGGCTTTTCTTATCTATTGTCTTTTCCCAAGGTGTCTTTCCCTAACCCTAATTAATACTCAACCATAAACATTGATGTAATGGTGTTGTGGTGTCATTAACAGATAGTCATATACACTCTATATACACTCTATATCAACACTTGTAATGATGACTTTTCTTATCTAACCCTAGGTGTATTCTCCCAAGGTGTCTTTTCAATTCCGCCTATTCATTACTTACCCTACTTACTTTCCTCAACCCTAATTTTACTCAACCATAAACACTGTATAATGTAATGGTGCTATGGTGTCATTAAGGGATGGTCATAAACACAAGGTGTCTTTTTCAATTCTGCCCATTCATTACTAACCCTAGTTACGTAGCCTAACTATATTTATTGCTCAACCATAAACGAGTCCACCATAAACACTCTACGCGAATTTCCCAGCGAATTAATTGACGCACTATTTCTCAATAGTTTGCATTTTCCTTTACACGCTTCTAAGGTTTTTCTTCCATATCCCTTTCTCTTCCATTCTTTATACTTTCCGTTTTTCTTCCATATCCCTTTCTCTTTTATTCTAATTCTCTTCTTCACAAGCAGCCAATATGTACTCTCTAAATGATCTTTGGAATACCACCGGTGTTCTATATACAAGGCGCACAACCATTAGGCTCGCGGTTGATGGGGACACCAAAAGAGCCATCAAATCTATGCCCTTGCACTCTGCAGACTCTCTTCAGGCAGAAGAGAACTTCTTGAAACGAATTCACTCTCCCTTTGTTATCAAGTCCTATGGGAATGAGATAACATTAGACGACACCACTGAGAACTACAATATTGTTCTGGATTACTGCTCCGGTGGTTCTCTGCGCAGTAAATGTTCTCACTTTGCTCCACTGCCATTGTTGCATGTCAAGGAACTGGCTCGGGACATTCTACATGGGCTTTCTGACATTCATGCCGCAAACGTTGTTCATTGTGATCTTAACCCACAAAACATCTTACTGTATGAGCCCAATCCCAAATCATGGCGGCTCAATGGGTTTACGCCTTTGATTGCTAACTTGGAGTCAGCGATGGAGATTGGGTCCTCTCGCTACGGGGAGCTGCCACATCATAGGACAAATGACGACCGTTACAAGGCACCAGAGATTTTGGACAATCTACGGCCTGATTATAGAGTCGACTGTAAAGTCGACATCTGGTCTTTTGGACTCACGGTTCTGGAGATGCTCACTGGTAAGTCTCCTTGGCATCGAGTCGGAGAACCCAACTATTGCTTTATCATGGCATCTGTAAATTTCAATTATTCTGATCTCATTCTCGGCAGCAGTAACCTTCCAAATTCCATACCGTACAGTTTACTCCCTCTTGATGCCTGTGATTTCGTTTATGGTTGTTTATGCAAACACTCTTTTGCCAGGCCAACGGCTGAGGAGCTTTTGAGGCACCCTTTCATGAGGAACTAGCCATTCTCTTATCCTCTTACTATGATTCATGTTTTTATACTTCGTGTTTGTTAGTTTCGATCATTAACTTCTTTTAGGGTTTATGTTTGGAAACCATTTATGTTTTATGTAAAATACATCGATCATTAACTTGTTTTAGGATTTATGTTTGGAAAATGTTTATGTTTTATGTAAAATACATGGTTTAATCACTGATGACTCCTATTATTCACTTATCGTTCTGGCATTATGTCTTCTTCCCCAGCATCAAGTTGTACTAACCGAGCAAAAGTTTTTGAAAAAATGTCCAAAACAATTCAAGGATGATACGAAACGAAACATAACAACATATAAAAAAAATGTCCAAAAACCTGTACAATATATTGAATCCCAAGACCCTTTGAAGTGTTCAAAGTGTTTTAACAGCTAATCATGAAGTGGCACGTTGCACCATCATTCCCCAATTTGTTTCATTCTCGATCAATCAAACGCTTGAATTTTACCCAACTTCAATCGGATATCATCCAAAATTAAATATCACACTATAGATTTATCATTTATTCAATCATAAAACATCCAATTTCATACATCACAATTGCGATTTCTTTGTTATCAACCATATTTGGAACCCATGATATCATTCAAACAAGCATATGGTTGCTGCAAATGAAATCAAAATCACCATACAAATCTTTCATAGTAGAAGCTAACGAAATTGAAATTGAACTTGAATTTTAATGATAGCGTGATTCACTCATTTGGGAAAATTGACAAGCTCTAGGGTTTACAAGGAAGATTTGGGAAAGATTTGGGGATTTTAACAAAATTGGTTTTCTAGAAGTTAACTAGAGTCGATTTTTGGGTTTTAACGGTTTTCTCTTACAGTTGTCTCTTATATTCGGTTTTATGAATCAATTTTATTGATTTCGAATTCGACCCGATATATATCCAACTGGGTCACAAAATAGACAGGTTTTGACTGGTTGGATCTGTAAATACTTAAACTTTTATCTGGCTAAATTGGCACTTCCTAATTAGTAGTATTAAAAATAAATATTTATTAAAATCGAAACATAACGAGAGCATTTGAGAATTTAAAGTGACCAAAATGAGTATTTCAGCCATTGATTCGAGTAAAAAAGAGGAGAGAGAAAAAAAAATGAGAGAGAGAGTAAAATGAGGAAAGAGTAAAAAAAGAAAAGAGAGAGTAAAAATGAGGTGAGAGAGTAAAAAAAAAGAGTGTGAAGTTTTTATCTTTTGTTAGTTTTTTATAATTTTCAGAAATAATAAAATATATTTTAGTCTTTTTATATTTTCAGAAATAATACTTAAGTGTCTCTAAAATAACAACATTTTGCATCTCAATCCACATTTTCCATTTAGATGGAAAAAAAAGCACCTACAATTCCTGCAAATTATCAAAAAAAATAGGTTACTTGTGATTGAGAAATAGGTATAAAAATATTATAAAAATTTCCATTTAGTAAAGATTTGATAAGTATCTAATTGGTATACAATAATGATTATCAAGACAAATTTTAAGATATGCAGTGGGTGGTTCTACTAGATGGATCTTTTGAATGGTGGATGGTCCTCCAATTAATATTTAAATATAAATCAAATACATCACGAGGAAAATATGTAGAATATGTAAGAAAATGAATGGTGGATTTTTGGATTGCGTTATCTTCAATGATATGTGGTTTCTATAGACGAATGATGATATTTTCTTTTTGTAAAAATACAATAAGAAAACAATTAACCGAGAACAAAATTATCCGTAATTAGTGTCAATGGCAGATCTTAAAAACTTTGTTTTATCTTTTGCTAATCTTGGACACTTTGTTTTGTTAAATTCTTTATAAAAAATGAATTATATAATAAGTCCTGACATACATACGTATATTATAGATGTTTTCTGATGCCGACAGTCTGCAAAAACTTAAATATGAGTATTTTGAAAAGCTTCAGACATACTATTGTGGGACTATAAAACATAATATATGAGAAAGTATAGAAATATCACCAAATATATTTAGCCAAAGCTAAAAGTTGGATAGTTCACTTTACACAACACCTGATTATTTCTTTTCACTTTTTTTTCAGACATTCTTTTAAGTATTTGATACAGAAAATACCTAATTAGTGGTCGGTGAATTCATTGATTTGGCCAAGCAGATTCACGGTCTTGGTATGAAAATTTTGGTGACAAAACTTCTTTAACTGGAATAACATCTAGACTTTACTTAGCAAGTTGTAAGTTTTAAACGACGCCTAATTTCCATTTTAGTTTCCACTTTAGTTGTTTAAGTATAATAATCGTTTAATCCATTTGATTACACTAAAATCTAATTGGATAGTACCCGCCTAGCATCTAGGCAACCGAGCCTGACTTTTTTGAATATTATTTTATCACAAAAACAAAATACCAAAAAATAAATTAATAGACAATTATTGTTTTTTTATCGGGTGGAGTAACCTGAATTATTATTGTTTCGGAAATTGAGTTATTGTACTTTTTCTTTACTTTTTAACAAAGAATTGTGTTATCTTTTTTCTTCATATTTTCTAAAAGAAAAGTAATTTCGATAGATCCATCATTCATTCTCCATCCGTTTATTGTTTAGAGAGTGATTTGAGTCTAGCTAATCAATCTCATCAATCCACCAATAATCATCTATTGTTCTTAAGAAGAGTGACTAGAGTCGAGCTTCTTGAATCTGTCGGCTACCTTGTGAGATAAATCTCTTTGATCTTACATCAACATGGGACCCACTAAAGGTGGCAATCAAGTCGTTACAAGTGGAATCTAAACCGAACCTAGTCGACTGCGAATTCAATAGAGCTCACACCATTGGGATGACACACCATGAGGAGTGATGATGGTGTGAATTTAATAGTTGCAGTGTGTTAGTGAAAATGAATTGTAACACCTCAATTTCAGAAAATATGGTGGTGCATGCAGAAATATTTGAAAGAATTAATTTCAGCACCTATATCATCAAAGCACACTTATCTTTTTGGTCACTTATCCAGAGAGAACTTCAGAGTTAAACGTGTTTGAGCAGAAGTAGTTAAAGTGTAGGTAACATTCTGGAAAGTGATTCTCATAAATGTGTATCGTATGATAATTTATAAAGTCGGTAAATAAATTATTAAAGTCTCCCAAATAAAAATGGATTTATAGGTTAAGAGAGGACGTGAGACCCACTAAAACTGACGATCAAAGCGTTACATTTTCCAATCAAAAGACATAAATCTAAGACCTTTCAAACTTCCGGCCTTCGAAATGTAATTGTATTGTCTCAAATCTCTGGTTTAATAAGATTGATTCAGGTTATCTCCAGTTTAGTGAGGTTGGTTATCTCTTTCTGATTGAGAAACACGCTTTCTCTTTTAGTTAGAAGGTTGTTGCAATTGATCTTCTTCTTCCTTGTATATAAACGATAAAGCGCCATTGTTATTGAGCTCTCGGTAACAAATCATCTTGTGATAGTGAATTGCTCGATTTAATCTAGCCCCAGATATAGATTAGTCAAATAGGCTAATTGAACTGGATAATCAAACTGATTGTGTCATTGCTCTTCTCTCTTTCTCTATCTCTGTTTCTCTTTATTCTGTTCTTTAGTCAAGAGCTTATGATCTAGTCTTCGATCTTCATAGTCGTCTTCTACAAGTGGTATGAGAGCTCAGACTCTCTATCTTTCTTCTCTGGCTATGGCAAAAACTAAGACGAAGACAAAGATCGAGTTATTTGATGGTAATTTAGACTTCTCGCTTTGGAAGATTCGAGTTCAAGCTCATCTTGGTATTCTTGGATTAAAGCATATAATTACTGATTTCTCATTGACCTAGACGATACCGAATGATGCAAAACCAGCGGATGGTGAATGTTCAACAAAAGAAGTTCCCAATCTAGAGAAAATTGAACAATCAGAGCAAGCTAGGAGTCAAATCATCGCTCATGTCGGTGATACAGTTGTGTGTAAGATCAATCATTGCGATACGGCTGCTGAGATGTGGTCTCTCTTGAATAAACTATATTTGGAAAAGTCACTTCCAAATCGAGTCTATTTGCAGCTAAAGTTCTATTCCTTCAGGATGGATGAATCAAAATCAATTGATGAAAATGTTGATGATGTCTTGAAGATTCTTGCAGAATTGGGAAATCTGGAAATCATTGTACCAGAAGAGGTACAAGCTGTTATTCTGATGAATTTCTTGCCTTACAGTTACGATCAATTGAAACACACACTAAAATATGGCAACAAGAATATGTCTCTGTAAGATGTTGTGTTCTCTGCCAAGTCACTTGAGAGAGAGGGCAGAATATAAGGCATTAGACAAAAGGTCTTCATCGGCTCTTTATACAAATAAGAGAGTTAGATCTCCAACAAGATCACAATCAGGAAATAGAAATGGGAAAAAAGGAAGAAGCAAGAGTCGATCGAAATCAAGATCGAGAATCACCTGCTGGATCTGTAAGAAAGACGGACATGCTAAGAAGGACTGCTATGCTAGGGAAAGAAAAGCAGAAGGTGATGAACAAGGTGAAGCATGTGTGATTACAGATAGCCTGATATTCTCTGAAGCTTTAGCAGTGAATGATCAAAAGGTTGAAGATGTATGGGTCATAGATACAGGATGCACATCTCATATGACTACAAGAAGAGGCTGGTGTAACTTTCAAGAAGGAGATGGAACTACAATTCTCTTGGGTGATAACCGAGTTATCAAATCTTATGGCATTGGTTCTATCAAAACCAAAGCTATAGGTGGATCAATCAGGATACTTAACAATGTAAAGTATGTTCCTGATCTTAGAAGAAATCTCATTTCAGCAACTACCTTGGGCAGATTAGGCTATAGTCACTCAGGTGGAAATGGGAAAGTAAGGTACTATAAGAACAACAAAACAACATTGTGTGGAACTGTGTAGTGGTCTTCACATTCTTGATGGACACACGATCATCAATGAAACCTGCAATGTGAAGGATCAAGATAAGAAAACAGCTTTGTGGCACAACCGCTTGGGTCACTTGAATATTAACAGTTTGAAGATTCTGGCTCAGAAAGAGCTTATTGACAAGAAAGAAATCAGAGAGTTAATACTGTATTATGGGTAAAGCTAAGAGGTTGAGCTTTAATGTTAGTAAACATCAATCAGTTGATGTTCTTAGCTATATTCATGCGAATCTTTGGGGCTCATAAAACACCACTCCATCCATATCAGGTTACAAATACTTCCTCTTTCTCATTGATGATAAGAAATGTTTGAATCTGTTTTCTGAAGTCAAAGGATGAAATGTTCAGCAAGTTTTATGAGTGGAAACAACTAGTTGAAAACCAAGTTGATTAGAAGGTGAAGTGTTTATGAACTAATAATGCTCTTCAATTTTGCAATAAAAAGTTTGATGAATACTGCAGGATTCATGGAATTGAAAGGCACAAAACTTGTGCATATACACTTCAGCAAAATGGTGTTGCAGAGAGAATGAATCGCACACTGATGGAAAAGGTAAGATTTTTATTAAATGAATCAGGTCTAGATGAAAGCTTTTGGGCTGAGGCTACTGCAACAGTTGCCTACATTGTGAACAGATCTCCTTCTTCTGCTATTGATCACAATGTACCAAAAGAACTCTGGTTAAATAGAAAACCAGCTTATAAACATCTAAGAAAGTTTGGATCTGTGGCTTATGTGCTTCATGATCAAGGGAAACTGAAGCCAAGAGCATTGAAAGGAGTATTCCTTGGATATCCATTGGGTACTAAAGGCTACAAAATTTGGCTTCTGGAAGAAGGGAAATGTGTTACAAGTAGAAATGTAACATTTAATGAGGATTTATGTTTCAAAGATTTGAAGAAGAATGATTCAGAAGGTCCAGGTGATGAGATTGATTCTGTGAATGTTTACAAACCTCATACAGTGAATATTGAAATTGAGCACAATGTTAAAGGAAATAACAGTCAAGGGAGAGTTACGACAATAGACTCTACATCTGATCAAACAAATAAGATTGCTGAAGAAAATATAGAAAGTGATGTAAGGGAATCTGAAATTGGTTTGTCAGATTATCAACTAGAAAAGGACAGACCAAGAAGAGAACCAAGAGCTCCTTCTAGACTACAAGACTACTCCGAGTTAGTGACTCAAAATTATGTTGAGTTTGCAATGGCACTAATAGTCGCAGTTATAGTCAGTTCAGATGAACAAAACTGCTATCATGATGCCTTAAAGGATAAGAACTGGGATAAATGGAACGCATCTATGAATGATGAAATGAGTTCTTTACTCAAAAAACGGAACTTGGGATTATGTTGATAGGCCAATAGACAGGAACGTTGTCTGCTGTAGATGGCTATTCAGAATCAAATCTGGAATTCCTGAAGTTGAACCTGAGAGATTCAAGGCCAGATTAGTTGCAAGGGGTTTTACTTAAAAGGAAGGCATTGACTCTCAAGAAATCTTTGCTCATGTTGTTAAGCATGTTTCAATTCGTATATTGATGTCTGCGGTGGTCAATAAGGATTTAGAATTGGAAGAAATGGATGTTAAAACCGCCTTCTTGCATGGTGATATTGAAGAGGAGTTCTATATGGAACAACCAGAGGGTTTTGAATTAGCTGAAGGAAAAGACAAGGTATGTCTCTTAAAGAAATCTCTTTATAGATTAAAACAGACGCCTAGACAATGAAATATATGTTTTGATTAGTTAATGAAAGAGGAAGGCTTTACTCGAAGTGATCAAGATCAATGCGTATATGTGAAAGAGGTAAATGATGAAGAATTCACTTATCTTCTTCTATCGTTGATGACATCCTAATAGCAGCTAAGGAAATGTCTGTGATCAACAACTTAAAAAGAAGATTGAGTCAAGAATTTGAGATAAAGGACATGGGAGCTGCGAGCAGAATTCTTGGAACAGACATTACTCGAGATAGAGTTAAAGGTGCACTGTGTTTAGATCAATCAAAGTACCTTGAGAAGGTCCTTCACAGATTCAACATGTCAGATTCTAAAGAAACACACACTCCAATAGGATCTCATTTTAAGCTATCCGCAGTTAAAGATGAATCAGAGGTTTTGGATACTAATTCAACTTCATACTCAAGTGTTGTGGGTAGTGTGATGTATGCAATAACATGTTCTCGACCTGATCTTGCCTATGGTATTGGTTTAGTGAGCAGATTCATGAGTAAACCAGGAGAGGTTCATTGGGAAGCAGTTAAGTTGTTGCTCAGATACATCAAATGGTCAAAGAATCTGAAGTTAGTATACACAAAAGAGAAGGATTTCAATATGACTTTGCAGATGATCTTGACAAGAGAAGATCAACTTCAGGTTATGTTTCTACAGTAGGAGACAACACATTAAGCTGGAAATCTTGTCTCCAATAGAATGTGGCTTTATCAACCACAGAAGCCGAGTTTGTGGCAATTATAGAAACAGTGAAAGAAGCTAAATGGATACAAGGTCTGTTGGAAGATTTTTGGTCTCAAAGTAGAGAAAACCAAAATCTCGTGTGACTCTCAATCTGCAATTTGTCTTTCAAAGAACAATGTTTATCATGAGAGGTCAAAGCACATGGCTGTTAAAAGATCATTTTTGAGAGAGGTAATTGAAGATGGTAAGATTGACATCATGAAGATTCACATTTCTAGGAATCCAGCAGATATTTTAACATAATGTTTAGCAGTGAATAAATTTGATTCAGCTTTGGAACTATTAAAGCTGATCAAATTGTAGTGAAGTCTTTGACTTCATGTTTGCTGGAGGTTCAGTCAAATGAGTGCCTTTCATAGGTATCAGTCTGAGATTTGATTCAAGGGATAGAATTGTAATTGTAGTGTCTCAAATCTCCGGTTTAATGAGATTGATTCAGGTTATCTCCGGTATAGTGAGGTTGGTTATCTCTTTCTGATTGAGAAACGCGCTTTCTCTTTCAGTTAGAAGGTTGTTGCAATTGATCTTCTTCCTTGTATATAAACGATAAAGCTCCATTGTTATTGAGCTTTCGGTAACAAATCATTTTGTGATAGTGAATTGTTGGATTTAATCCTGCCCCAGATATAAATTAGTCAAATCGACTAATTGAACTGGGTAATCAAACTGATTGTGTCATTGCTCTTCTATCTTTCTCAATCTCTATTTCTCTTTGTTCTGTTTTTTTAATCAAGAGCTCAAGATCTAGTCTTCCATCTTCGTAGCCGTTTTCTACACTAAATCTATAATGACTCTACTCCTTTGATTTAAATATCACATAGACAATTGTATCAGTTATTTTTTTCTTTTTTCTTGAATACCCAATCAAACTTCTTGTTTCCCATCAATTGGGAAAGGACTTGCAAGAGACTCTAATCCAATCATCCAATTAGTATTTTTGTCGCAGTATTCATCAAATTGGTAGTTAAATAACTAAATTTTACATTAGCCATACTTTGTTATATTCTATAATCTTCTGGAACCATGATTATTAGCTCTAGATATAGGATTACAAATTAAGTGATCGGACAATTTTTTATCAATAATAAATCTCCACTTGTTGCAAAACAATCTCAATAAACATACATTTATTCTCATAGTTATTTTTATAACAAACTTTTTGTGTGGTACCAATTTCAATACAAACTATTAATTGATCGTTTCATTTTAATTGTCGTTCTAGGTTGTTTTACGTAAATTAAGAAATTTTATAAATTGACCATATTAACCCCAAAATAACATTTAATTACAATCTTAATTACATTATCTATTAGTATTATGTGGAATTTATACCAAGGTTATATTTGGAATTTTAGTATAAAAATTATATTGAAAAATGAGAATAAAAACTAATTTGAAAAAAGAAAAAAAGTCTAGAAAGACAACTAATATGAAACGGAGGGAGTATAATTTATCATAACTCAGCTTTAATAATTAATAATTTAGAATATGAACTATCGAATTTGCAACAATAATTTCTAATTTCTCTTCTTTAAAATAATTTGTATGAACGTTAAATGACTTTTAGTCTAGTGGCAGGTGGTAAGTCCACTAAAAGCATACGCACTTGCATGTTTTGGTATCGAGTCCTGCTGCCTACATTATGCAGGAACTTGACTAATGAACCGGACAGTTATGTCCAATGTTGAAAAAGAAAAAAAAAATAAAAAATTTGTACGAACGTTTAAAATGCATTCACCTAACACATGACGACGAGTGTGACTCCGCTTAATTTCCATATAAAATAAACAATCTGTAGGACTCTCAGAGCTCTCTGCATCTAACCAATTAACCTCACCTGAAGACGATGGCAAATTTCGAAACCTCACCATTATTGATAGACCCAAACTCTGAAAACTCATCACTTTTGATAGATCCAAGAAATGGTTTCTGTAATGCGAACTCAACATTTTACAGTAAACGCAAACCATTAGAACTTCCGACAAGCGACTCACTTGACATCACCACTTTCATCTCCTCCCAAGTTCACTGTGGCACAATCGCTTTCATCGACGCTGCCACGGACCACCGCTTAAGCTTCTCGGATCTCTGGAGAGCCGTTGATAATGTTGCTGACTGTCTTTACCACGACGTTGGAATAAGAAAAGGTGATGTTGTCCTCGTATTCTCTCCCAACTCCATCTTTATCCCCATCGTCGCTCTCTCCGTCATGTCACTTGGTGCCATCATCACCACCGCCAATCCTCTTTACACCGCCCGTGAAATCTGTAGTCAAATTGCAGATAGCAATTCCAAATTTGCTTTCACTACCCCAGAACTAGCTATCAAACTAGCCAGTTCCGGGATTTCAATTATTTTGGAGCACGTAAGAAGCGATATGCGTGCTCCAAAAGGAATAAGAGTTGTTGGGATATTGAGTGAGATGATGAAGAAAGAACCAAAAGAAGAAAGAGTGAGAGAACGAGTTAACAAAGACGACACAGCTATGCTTCTCTACTCGTCAGGGACAACAGGAAAAAGCAAAGGAGTTGATTCTAATCATGGGAACTTAATAGCACACGTAGCTAGGTACATAGCTGTACCATTCGAACAGCCAACACAGACTTTTGTCTGTACCGTTCCATTGTTCCACAGCTTTGGAATACACAACTTCGTATTAGCCACTGTAGCGTTAGGTACAACGGTTGTGATTCTCCCAAAGTTCGGCCTCGGAGAGATGATGGCTGCAGTGGAGAAATACAGAGCCAAGACTCTAATTATCGTGCCGCCGATTATCGTAGCTATGATCAATGGAGCTGATATGCTCAAGACCAAGTACGACGTGAGCTCCTTGAGAACGGTTCGGTGTGGCGGAGCACCGTTGAGTAAGGAAGTAACGGAAGCATTTGGAAAGGAATATCCAAGGGTTGATATCTATCAAGGATATGCATTGACAGAATCCAACGGCGCAGGAGCTACGATTGAATCAGTGGAAGAGAGTCGGAGATATGGTGCGGTAGGGTTGTTGTCGTGTGGTGTGGAAGCGAGGATTGTGGATCCGGGTACGGGTTGGGTCAAGGGTGTCAACCAAACGGGCGAGCTTTGGCTTAAAGGGCCTTCTATTGCCAAAGGTACGTCATAGATCTTCCATGTTTTAATAAACTATAATAATGACTCATTATGCGATCAATGGGCAGATCCGTATTAAGATATATTAAGATCGGATCGAGAATAAATTATATCTAAATGCTATATAAATTTGAAAAAAAACATATATTTTATAGTAAAAGTATAATAATGATATTCAGTTTAAATTATAGTTTACTTACAATCAAAATTTTACTTTTAATAAATTTTAACAAAAAAAAAATTGTTTTTATCTAATTATTGACAAGACAAAAATACTTTTATTAGTAATTTAGTCTGTTGAAAATTTTATTTCATTTGATTAGTTTAATAGAGTTTGAATGACAAATAATAAACAATAAAGGTCCACATGCACGTTGGTTGTATAATTTGTTTTTAAGACCTCAATAACTTCGTCGATCTATTTGAGGTTGATCTAATTGATTTAATTATCGATTATGTTTCGCGATCTAATTAATTACTGACAAAAAAAACTTTTATTAATAATTTAGTCTGTTAAATAATATATTTTATTCTAATAGGTTAATAAAGTTTGAAGGACAAATAATAAACAATAAAGGTGCACATGCACATTTGTTTGTATAATTTGCTTTTAAGACCTCGATAACTTCGGTCAGTGGCATATAACTAATGTAAACATAATCAAACTAAAGATTTCTTGTAAAGAAAAAAAAAACTCGTAATGCATATAGTACAGTGATGATGTGTATCTTCGATATATCTTTTTATTTGAATAATTAGGGTAATTTTTCGATAAAAACAAACATTAGTTTACATAATATCATGTTTTTCTTTTTGGAAAAATGATAAAGGGCATCTTTGTTTCTCCTTCTCCATCCAATGCTTCATCTACGTGGAGATATCAATGGTTATTTGTTTAAATACATAATTGTGCATTATTTAAAGAAAATTGCTAGATGGAATATCTCAACTTAGTTTAAATTTTAAAAAAATTTTAGATACATTTAGAATAAACAATTAGATGTAGATGAATTTAATAAAAATTAAAAGTCTAAAATACCTTTTTTGTTCTCTCTTAATTTTTTCACTCTTTTTATTATCCCTCATTTTTACTATATATCTTCTTTTTTGCTTTCACTCATTTTTTTACTTTCTTTCATCTTTTTTACTCTCTTTTTTTTCTCTCTCTCCTCTTTTTTTATTTTCTCTCTTCACATGTTTACTTTCTCTCCTCATTTTTACTCTCACTCTTCTTTTTACTCTATTTCTTCTATTTTACCCTCTCTCCTCTTTTTTACTCGCTCTTTTCATTTTTGTAAATGTTAAAAGAATGAATTTACATTTAATTAAATATATATATTTAACTTTAATAATAAAAATAATACTTAAAAGATGAATCATGTCCTTTTTGGTTATTTTATTGTTAAATGCATCTAGATTTAGATATAAATTTCCAAACAAACATACATCTTGATGTATTATCTAGCATTGAAAACAAACAACATCCAATTGCACCATTTAGATGAAGTTACCAGATGGATAAACAAACAGGACCATACTTTTCATGTACAAAAAAAAGAGCTACGATTTCTTGTTTGCTAATTATCATCTCTAATATAGTTATATGCCAAAAAATACCCTAATGTTTATGTACATTTGTAATTGAAGGCTATTATAAAAATGAAGAAGCTACAAAAGAAAGTAAAACTCCAGAAGGGTGGCTTAAAACAGGAGATCTTTGCTATATTGACGACGATGGATTTCTTTTTATCGTTGATCGATTGAAAGAATTAATCAAATACAAAGGTTATCAGGTTAAAAAAAAAATCTTCATCAGCAATTCTATTTTTTTTATAATTAATTTACTAAATTTTCAAACATAAAATTAATTAAATTATAATGTTTTTTGAATTGTATAATAGGTAGCTCCAGCTGAACTTGAAGCTCTTTTATTGAATCATCCAGAGATTCTTGATGCTGCAGTTATTCCGTATAGTCTTTACTATCACTTATTTGATCAAATATTTTTCAACATTGAATTGTTACAAAACTAGATTTTAATTTAATATTTATTTGGTTTATGTGAATCGCAAAGGTTTCCATGTAAGGAAACAGGAGAATATCCGATGGCTTACGTGGTTCGAAAGCAAGAGAGCAACCTCTCCGACAAACAAGTCATCGACTTCATTTCTAAACAGGTTCTTTTTACAATCATAACTCAATATATTTATATTGATTTCTATAATTAATTAGGTGATTAATTTTGATTAATGTAATAAACAGGTTGCACCCTATAAGAAAATAAGAAAGGTCGCATTTATAAACTCCATACCAAAGAATCCATCTGGCAAGATACTTCGCAAGGATCTCAGGAAATTAACCATTTCTAAACTTTAAAAGAATCAGTACTTTATTAATTTTATTTGTAGAATAATCTGGTCTAGATAATAAAATCCATAAAAACGAACAATTTTTGTTCTGTTGAGAAACGGGGCTGAGCCCCGAGTTTATTAAGAAAAAAAAGAAAAATTTCCAATTATATTCTGCACAACGAGGATGAGAAAAACAAACTACATTCTCACTCAACAAAATCCTAACATTATCTAGAAAAATCTTTAAAAAGTGATATTTTAAAAGTAAAGAGAAACCATGAGTAGCAAGACCATCTATCAAGTTTATCAAAAAAAAAAAATCATCTGCCAACCGGTTGGTTTCTCGAAATGTGTGAGAAATATAGACTATCCAATTATTTACTAAAAAGTCATGACACATTTGTGTCAGGAAAGAAAGAAGCTGAGCATCATCGGTTTCTTTTGTAAAAAACTAACCACAATTTTTGAGTTGACCTCCAATTCCAAATGAGTGACTCCTCTTTCCCATGCCAAATACAAACCATATATAATATACACCCAAAACTCAGCTAACAGAGTTGTACATATCCCTTTATTCAACGCAAAACCTCCAAGCAACTAGCCTTCGCGATCTTTCAATACTTCACCAGCTGCAGGTAAACTGGGATTACCCTGCAAGGCTCCATTAGGTTTGAGTTTAAGCCACTCAAGGGTTGACGATCTCCACGAGATCATTCTCTCAACTCTGGTCACAACTGATGTGTTAGACTTTTCTATCACGCCAACTTGATATATTTCCACTGATATATCACAGACGAATTTAACTCTATCTCTATACCTGCCAACATTGCCAAACACATAACTACATCTCCACTTCCATCCCCAACGTACCATAGCAAAAGTTATCGACCATGGACAAATATCCAGCATTTCATCATCACTAAGATTCTCATATATTTATTCAAGAAGTGACTTGTAAAAGAAAGAATCATGTAAGTCCTTGGCTTCCAAGTAATTCTCGGGTTCTCTATCTATTGTTAGAAGCAATTTCTCTCCTTCTAATTCAGTTAACAACACATAATCATCAATATATCTTGGTTTAGTGATAGCTTGTCCATATCTTGATGTTGGTTGATTGTTTATGGCTTGATTCATATCATCATCGACAACTCCTTCATCATCTTGGTTTATAAGGTTCTTGTTCTCGGCCTTGATCACCTTGATCATCTGCATAATCGTTTTCTTCGTTTATAACAACTTAATGATCAACCTTAAACATCCCTGATTATCCATTGGTTTCTGATATATGACAATTCCCAAGCTTTTTTTCTCATTAAACACAACGTCTTTACTAACAATCACCTGCTTTGTGTTTGGATCATAGATTCTATAAGATTTAGAACCTAGTTCTGTTCCAAGATGGATCACACTCCTTGATCTATCATCTAGTTTCTTAAGATGTGGTCCACTAATTTTTGCATAAGCAACATAAACAATAACCCTTAAGTGTTAGATGTTGGGTTTCTTGGACATGAAGCTCTCATAAGGGGTATAATCGTTAAAAGCTCTTGTGTGAATTTGGTTTGTGAGATAGGTTGAATGATGCACAACTTCTTCTCACATCTCATTTGGAACGTGCATTGCTTTGAGTAATCTTCTTGTCATCTCTATTAAGATTCAATTTCTTCTATCAACTACACCATTTTGTTGTACTGTATATGGTGCGGTTAAGTGCCTTGTAACGGCGTTTTCTTCACAAAACGAGTTAAAATCAACTGAGGTAAACTCTCTACTTCTAACCATATGAAATGTTTTCATTGTCAAACTAGTTTGTTTCTTAACAAACTCTTTTTGAACCTTTTGAATCAATCGAATGCTTCACTCTTATGCTTTACTAATATAATCCACATATATCTCGAGAAGTCATCTATCTAAACAAAGAAATGTCGATTATTTGCTGGTGTTGGTTGTGATATTGGTCTACACAAGTCTCCAGGGATTAGCTCTAATGCTTGTGTTTTACAAAAAGTGGCTTTGGTTTTGAATGAACTCTTTGTTTGTTTCTCGACTAGACAAGCATCACAAATAGTTCATGTAGTATTTATGGCATGAGATATATGTGAATATTAGGCTAGTTTTCATTGACATTTTCCATCATTCTTATTCATATAGGACACATAAAATCTCATTTTAATTTACATTTTGCATATTTCATGCATTAGAGTCTTAGGATCATACATTTGTATATTATCTTCCTTTTTGGTCTTTTTAGGTGGATTGGAATCAAGTCTTGCAGGCGTGGATGCTAAGAACTGAATTCTAGAAGCAATAGAAGCATTAAAGAGAGGAAAAGAGAGCTCAAGGAGGAATCTTTGCCTATGCTTCAGAAATTGGGTCGAGAAAACGGACCAGAAAATCACACGAAGAAGGATTCACAATTTTCGGGCCTATTCTCGAGAAATTAAGACCGAAGGAAGATGTTGGATAAGCTTAAAGATTTTGACCCCTAGCTCGAGAAATATGCTCGAGAAAATGGACAAGAAAATTCATCGTCCAAAATCTCTGGGTTATGCTCGAAATTCTTGACATACACCTTGTTTATATTTGGTCCGACCTTTGTCTTGGGTTGACCCGAATCTATTTTAAAATATTAAAACCCAAATGCTTAGGGTTTTTTGAGACATCTTTCAATCTTTATTTCATTTTTTGAGCAGACACTTGAGAGATAGAGGGATAATAGTTGGAGACTTTTTAGGGATGATGATCTTTGGATCATCATTTCCCATCTATTAAAATTTCTTGTTCTCTTCTCTTATTTTCTTTTCATTATGTTTATGTTCTTTCTTATTTCATTTTGTTTGTTTTGTTCTTCATTTGTGATGTGTGAGTAGTGTAGTGATAGGTTGATGGCTAGGTAGATCTTAGGATTTGATGGTTGAATTATGTGTTTAAGTTGATAGGTCTATTGATTCCTTCATATTAGATGTTTGTAATGCTAGATTCAACTTGATCACCTCAAAATAGTTGCTAGAAATTTCCTGCTCGAAAGGTGTTTGTAAAAATTCTCGAAAGATATTTATGAACAAAGCTTCCCTAGTCATTGGAAGATGAAGTTAGGTTGTTTAGTGGACTAAATTAACTTGTTTGATAACGCTCTTTGATCTTTAAATTTGCAAATGGAAATTTAGCTAGATTCATTGATTGATGATTGAATTCAATGTCATGGAAGTGGGTTAGTCTAATTAAGTATTTTATGTCCTAGGTTGAGCTTTATGGTTCCTTAAGACGTCATCAATTAGTAGTCTTTCCCTTTAATCAATTACCTTGACTAAAGTCATTCTCCTTTGATTGATTGTCTTTGCATTTAAATATTTGTTTTTGTTTAAATCTTTGCTAGTTTGGTTTTTTAAATCTTTGCTAGTTTGGTTTGTTTTTATTTTATTTTTTATTAGTCTTTCAATTCAATTCTAAATTCGATTCGCTTTAGCTTAAGTTTGGTTCTCATAGTCCTATTGTGTTAGTTCTAGGTCCTTATAGATTCCAACCTCAAATACTTTCATGATAGTTGTTTGCATTAGTTGTAATTAATTGAGTGTTAAAGCAAACATCAACATTCCAATCATCATATTCTTTTACTATATTGTACTTCATAACACCAATTCTCACATGTTCTTGCCGAGCATGCCAGATCCTTTTTGTATCATCATCTTGTACAAGAAGACACTTACAATGGCTTATTTCCAATGGTGACTTGTGGATTTAATAGTGTCAATTTAAATTGGAGACTAAAGTGCGATTGATAGAAATTGCAACTGAAAGTTTGCTACTATTTTGATTAATCGCACTTCAGTCACACTTTAGCAAACTGTGACTGATTTGGGACTGATAGTCTAGTCCTAGAATCTGTGTTTTTTTGTAGTGTTTGTCTCATCTTAACTTCACACCATTCTCTATTGCTTGGACAAGACTTATAATATTGTGCTTTAAATCGGGTATATAATATATGTCTTTGAGTTCTCTTTTGTCATCCGTTTTCCATGTAAACACAATAGATCCGGTCCCACTAATATTAACATGTGAACCATCACCAAACTTCACTTTCTCTTTGACGTTTTCATATAATCTTGAGAAGAAGTTTTTTTTTTTCCCATCATGTGATCACATACTTGTTCCATCTTTGTTTGTATCGTATTTATTTGGAAATACTTTGTCTTTGTTCAAACTCGTTTAAGTTTGCTTCTTGATTTACTCTTGGCCAATCGAAACAACTTGAAACATAGTGGTCAGGTTTATCAGATCTACAACATATCACTTTGGATCGATCTTTCTTCTGTTTTTTGTTATAGTCTTTGGTTTCTTCTTCTTGGTTTTGACCATTGGATATTCCTCTTCCCTTGCCTCTTCCTTGACTATCTCTACCATAACCTCTTGTACTATTTTCACTTCGGTTTCTCCCCTACCATAGTCTCCACTGTTTGAAAAATTAGTTTTTCTTATTCTTCATTTCGAGTTTTGGTGCCAACTCTTTCTTCATATGCCTTTAATTGTCATCAAAACCTATTGTTTTCAAGTCAAAAATGTTCAAGATATTCTACGATATGAATAAATTGTTTCTTGGAAGTCGTGTTAAAAGTTTCTTTACTAGTTTGATTCTTTTATGGTTTCTCCTAGAGCGGTTGATTGTGCTGTGAGGCCTGAGATTTTGCCTGCAAAGTCATTTATTAAGTCGGTGTCATCTTTAATCTATCTAGTTATGCCACTAAATTTTGCAGTCTCCCTCTTTTCACTCGGTATGCTCCTTCGATGTTGTGATTTAGCATTCCTAAAGCCCTTTTCAATGTTTTGATCTTGGACTTTTAAGATGAGAGCCTCATGAATAGCTTGAAACAAAATTCTATTGCCACATCATTCTTCTATTGGTCAGTAGATCCTGGATCAATCATATCCCACACTTCACTTACTCGAAGTCTAATCTTCATTCTTATTGCTCAAACTTTATAATATGTCGATGCCAACATAGGACAATGTATAGATGCACTCCAAGGTCCTTGCTTCACGATGGTGGATTATTCACATCCCCTATTCTTGGTTGCATGAAATCCACGATTGTTGGATCGAGTCTTCAACTAAGCTCTGGTACTAGTTAAAAGAAATTGATCAAAGAACTTTAAAAGATTTAAAGAACGACTCTTCTCTATTTATTTAGAAACTCTCTCAAAATTAAACATTGTATTTCAAAGTCTTAATGGAACCACTCTCCAAATTTTTTTATTTATAGAACCAAGGTACTCTTTGATCTGTTGTGATTATAAACTTCTCAAATCATAACTAACTTATTCGAGTATATCTCTAAAAGCCACTCATTCTGAAGATAACTTGCTTCTCAAGTTAAGGAATTATCCAACATATTTCACTCTTCACAATTCACAGTTTTTAACAATGATTACTACATGGATACTAAGAAAATATGATACGTTACTTAAAAATCTTTGTATACATCTTCAGTCACTCACAAGCGTCTCAGTTAAACAAATATAGCAATGAACTCAATCATGAGAAAACCCTTTGGCCGATAGGCACAGATCCAGAAGTTTATAAATGCAGGACAATAATGTTAAAATAAAAAATATCAGTTAATACAATCAAGAATCTATAACTAATAAAATGAAAAATTTGAGGCGAGACATATCAAGAACTTTAAATTCTCTCACGAGTTTCCCACATAGGCATGTTACTAAATCTATCCTCCAATTCTTATTATCTTTCGTAGTTTTGGAAATTGTTTGATTTACTCTCCAATATTTAAGCATATATCTGATTTTAGGGTTCCTATAGTCTTATCTTCTCTGTTGTTGGGTGAACGACTACCACTATTTACCTTGGATGGGTATACCGGTTGGTAAATTGATTTTCTACCAATTGGTAATGCTTCAATTGTTGAATGATGAGTTCTACATAGGACTCTTGACAAAAAATTTGCAATGGGACATTTCTTTTCTTCTTACACCCTTTATTCTTCAAAGACTTAGAACATTATGAACTGCGAGTAGGTAGCTTTGAAACATCATTATAGGAGTTCATGTAAGGAAAAAAAGCACATAAATGTGCAGATAAATAGAGTCTTTCGCACTTGTGTGAATCTGTGAGGAATACATATTTCAACAATAGTAGCAACAACATCTAAAAAAATAGAAAATAAATTAGACAGCAAATTTTAAGTGGAAAATCTCCTCAATATGAGCAAGAAAAACCATAAGATCGAAGTCCACTAAAAAAACTAAAATCGCAAATTTATTTGAGTTGCAACAACATCCTCCATGTTATATGGACCATACAGAGACTAAGGTTTCAAAGAGCCATTTCTAGTACAAGAAACTTCAACAAAAAGCAATGCAAGAGACTTGAAATATGCAGTCACACACAACTATAAGTTTAAAAGGATTCCAGCCAGCATATTAGATCTCCACCGAACATATCCTAGATAAACGAGTCAAAAACAGTTCTAGAAAAGTTCAATTCAATCAGAAAAAATCCGTCAGATTTTCCAAATACTCAAGATAACACCAGCTTCAACACTAAAAACCGTCATAGAGCGAACATCCATGCTAAAACCTAAATACCTGATAAACCACCTTTTGAAACACGATTCCTATTGTTGGATCTGAATATAAAAGAATCACAAAGCTTCCCCCAAAATTTCAGCAGTGGTCAAATGTTCAAACACTGCCTTGAATAAAGTTTGACAAAACTGACTTCAATTTTACCTTCGTTACTCTCTTTCTTACTTGACTTGTTTTCTACTTTAATTGAACTAAGGAGTTCATTTCAATCATAAATGTGTTCCATCATCAGTAGTGACGTATCATAGGTGAGGAGTTCCATGGGGAATTAAGGCAACAACTACATGTCATTCAACTCTTCATTAATTCCTAATTATTTTTCTCTCCTTCATGCAATCTCTTTTCTTAGTTATGTTGTATGTAAGTCTCAACAGCTATTTACTCTTGTATACATTGTTGTACATTTGTATCATTCGAATCCAAGGAAATATACTAATTCTTCTCTGTATTTTCATTATACTCTTTCTTACCCTTTAATTCTCTCTTAATTTGTTCCGCTTTCTCCACGGTATAAGAACATTGATCATGTATCTTTTACTCCATTATTGTCTCAAAAGCAGTTAGGCTCCCAGTTATGGTCAAAGATGATAATTATATTATATGATCGAGGACTGTAAACATTGTATTATATGTTCACGTGGTGTGTAGAGCCATGTTATGAAGGATAAAGATCCTCAAGAAGCTTCAGCAGAAGAAGATGAAGAAAGGGCATTGGTTGATCCGAATAGGGAAAATGTTTTCAAGAATATCAAAGGTCATGGGGATCCTTCAAATTTCCCTTGAGCCATCAATATTAGCTGCTTATGTGTATTGCAAATTTGCAATACAACCAAGGAGCTTTAGGATACACTTAAAAGTGTGTATGAAAATGTCTCCAACATCTCAAATGTTTTTAGATTACACATGCTCATAGTTCTCATAGAATAACACTAAGCCATGAGTTATCTAATATATTTGTTATTGACAAAAAAAAAGATTAAAAAACATTTGTTGTTTCTTCGACAATCCAATATACATGCTTATAAAACCATAAAATCAGGATCCAATAATTTCTGTATAATCAAATAAGTAAATTTTATTAATGCATGAAATATTTTTTCCTTTATAAAAAACAATAATAAATAAATAACAATCATGCACTATAGCACGGGTTGAATCTAGTCTAATATATTAAAGTAGTAGACACTTTCATTTGAACATGTTACGAACTCTAAGATAAAGTTAACATATTCATAACTACCTTAAAAATAGGCATAAGTAGGTTCCATTACAAATTTTTATATAAAATTTAAACTAAATAATTAATAAAAGAACTAAAGTTAATAAAAATATACCGAGTATAAATTCAGTTATTGATTTGGTCCTGCTTCGGGTTTGGATTCAAATTTCTGGGTATATAGGACATAATATCGGTATTTTATCGGGTTTGATTCCTCTAATCTGGTATTTTGGTTCTTCTGATTTACGATTTATGCGGGTATTTTTATTTTTTGGATATGATAAGATTTGGTATAAATGGAGTTTGGTTCTCGAAATTTTGTATATAAAAAGTAAATTTTCTTAGAAAATAATAGAATAATTCTAGAAAGATAAAATTTGGTTATAGTTCGGTTTTTTACCACATAGATTTAAGACTCATTTGAGTATTTTATCAGGTTTGGTTCCTCTAATTCAGATTGATTTCGGTTTGGGTTTCGGGTCCCCTAAAACAATATCTTGAAAATAATATTCCAAAATATTAATACGGGTCTAACGACTTAAATAAACACTGCTTAAAAAACAAATCAAAACAAATAAATTTCGCGTCATAACGCAGACATTTTCCTAATTGGAGATTATAATGTAATTACGTGCAAAGCAAGACAACTAAGTTTACATGCTCGTTTTCGTTAATCTAATTGGTCGTTGGGAATACAGTCCATGTCTGACTATGGGTCCAATTTGTGAGTGTGATTTTGGCGGGGCGAGAAAAAGTGCGGTGTAAACTAGTGTGGGACAAAGTGTGGTGTGAATCAAGTGTAGTTTTGATAAAAAAATGGAATAAATAATATATGATTGGTGAAAATATAAGTGGTGCTGTTTTCTATAATATATAATATTATATAAAAAATTAATATTAATATTGTTATAATATTTATTTTATTGATTTTTTTTAAAAAATTAATAAATATTCAATTTCTTGAATCATATAATTATAAAATTATTTTAGTCTTCAGTTATATAATTTCTTTTTTTTGTTGTTTTAATATATGTATAGTTCTATAACTATTCTACATACAATAAAAGTTATAAAATATTCAATTTTTAAATCATATAAAAACTTATAAATATTCAATTTTTAAATCATATAATTAGAAAGTTATTTTAGTCTTCAGTTATATAATTTCTTTTTTGTTTTGTTTTAATATATGTAGAGTTCTATAACTATTCTACATACAATAAAAGTTAATGATATAAGTTTGTTTACTTATAAATCATTATTTTTTTTTGAGACTTATGTTTCATCTAAAAAGCAAAAAATATTGTTTGCATAGTATATTTTTGACAGATATTTTAGGTTTTTATGTATAATTTATTCAAATGTTTTAATTAATAAAAGATATGTTCAAGAAAGAAAGGAGGGAGAATCTTTGAAATGACTAAACAAATAAATAATTAATCATAAAAGAATAGAGATGTAGAATAATTTGATATTAAAAAAAATAGTAAATGAGACTAAAAAGGCGTATTTCAAGTGTCCCACACCAAATTAGATGAAAATTCGTTTTGTTGTTACTTGTTTGACAACAAAAAAAAAAATTTGTGTTTTTTTTTTTAAAAAATGCACTTGTATAATATTTTAAACTGATTGGTAATCAATAACATAAATACGCCCCAAATCAGCAAAACCGCTCCGAAGTAGACGTACCATTTAAACTTATCTCTAAATGCTATCGATACGTGACATAGACATGTCAAATCATTACATCCACTATTAAAATGATTATTTCTCTGATCTTTCTTGACGTGGCTTAGTGGCTGCTAATACTATAGGACTTAAGAGTCTTAGACCATGTTACAAAGTACTCATCTTTCTAATTCTAGCTCTTCTTTTTTTTTTTTTTGCTGACGCAAAATGGCAGAAGTTACTGTGCTTTCATCGAGCATGGTTCGTCCTCAAAAGATAAACCAATCAGACCGTACAAAGATTCATCTAACTCCTTACGATCTTAAACTTCTTAATTTTACTTATCCTCAAAGAGGTCTTGTCTTTCCCAAACCTGACTCGAAAATCGATATCATCTCGATATTAAAGACCTCTCTTTCGACTGCCTTGGATATCTATTTCCCGTTTGCTGGTCGTCTCGTGAAAGTGAACAACCATGAAGATAATACGGTATCGTTTTATATAGACTGCGATAGCTCTGGTGCCAAATTCATCCACGCCAAAGCCACATCAATCACCGTGAACGATTTCCTTCAATCTCAGAAGGTATTTAAAAGGTGTTTCTTCCCTGCAAACAATCTCACAAGCTCTGATGGCATCTCTGAGACCTTACTTGCTTTGCAAGTCACCGAGATGAAAGATGGAGTTCTTGTTAGTTTCGGTTACAATCACATGGTCGCTGATGGTTTTTCCTTCTGGAGTTTCTTCCACGCTTGGTCCAAGATTTGTATGACCGGTTCGAGTTCTGATATTCAGCCTCTTGTTCACAAAGATTGGTTCATCGACGGGATCGATTACCCAATCCATATGCCAGAAACAAAGAAACCACCAAGATTTGAAATCCCAACAAAAGAGATAGTTTTTCACTTCAAAAAGAGGAATCTATCAGAACTTAAAGCTAAAGCCAACGAAGAACTTGATTCCAATGATATGAGAATCTCATCCCTTCAAGCAGTTTTAGCGCACCTTTGGCTATCAATCATCAAACACAGTGGTTTAAACCGAGAAGAAGATACGCATTGCATAGTGGCTGCCGATATGAGACAGAGGCTAAACCCTCCTCTTAAAAGAGAGTGTTTTGGGAATGTGACCCATCAAGCGATGACTACAGCCACAGTGGGAGAGATTTTGGATCATGGACTAGGCTGGGCTGCTTTGCAAATAAATAAACAGGTGAAGACACTAACGAATGAAAATTACAAGACTTTTGCGGAGAATTGGGTTAGAAATCTGAAGTCATCACCACAAATAAGTGGAGGAAGTAGAAAGGCTGATACTTATTTGGTTGTCACAAGCTCTCCATGGTTTGAAGTCTACGATAACGATTTCGGTTGGGGAAAACCGATTGCGGTTCGAGGTGAACCGAATAATGGTTTTGGTGTCTCACTCGTGGTTTTTAGGGGTTTAGAGCAAGGGAGTATTGATGTTAGTGCGACCATACCGTTATCCATCTGGTCTGATGAACTAGTTAACCTTTGACCAATGTTTATAATGTGACCTTCGTAGCATCATATTGGCCTAATTATATATTATCCTTCCAATCAAATGTAATACTATTAAATTTTATAATTTGAATACAAATTAGAATAGCCGAGGACAGGTGACCCAGTGGTGTTGCCACTTTATAAATCTTCAAGGCACCAGGGATCGAACCCCCTACCTACAGTATAAGAAGGAGAATTAAAAACCACTAGACTAGTTGACAAAAAAAAGAATACAAATTAGAATCATAAATGCTTGACATACCATTTTACATACGAAATCATATATGCCCTTCATTTCACAATTTTTATATATTCCATACTACATACAAAAAAAATAAATGGGATCCAAAAGAATTTGAAAAAAGATATATTAGAAAATACATGAAAATTTGACATTCCATAATTCAAATGACTACTTCAACTTCTGCATGAAGAAGAGAGATTGTGCCTGATACTCATTATGCCAGAGCATGAACCAGCAATCGAATCAGGAAAGCAACACCATCCAATTCTTGA
>OVBA01003591.1:0-27263 GCA_900406435.1 Lepidium aucheri | reverse complement strand
TATCCTTACAACTCGAAGTGCCGATTCTTTTGGGGTTTCCGCGTCAGTTTTCCAATCATATTAGATGTTTAGGGGCATAGATTGTTTGGTTGTTATGGAAGAATCGAAACTTTGTCTTCTTTGAAGGTACCCTGAATATGATTGGGAAAGTACGATCGGACAATGAGAATTTGTCACTTGCTTAACTAGTGGATCATAATATATCCAATGAAACTACTCTAGCCCAAAAGCCAAAAAAATAAACACCTAGGGTGTTGGAAGGCTGCTGGTTGATGGAAAGGTCATGGACTCCTCCATGGATGTAGTTTCCCTTCATTCTTCTACAACGAAGACACACATTTTAGTAGTTGGTTACAGACAATGTAGAGTATGAGCTTTCTGGAAGTTAACAAGTAATCTTTGGTGCTGATAATTGTGCTTTACGCGGTGCTACCAAACGCCTGAATGCTTGGCTTAACTTCAAGTCTTAGTTTGAACCTTTTCTCCAAATTTGAAGAATATCTTTTTGGAACATAGCATTAGAAAATAGGTCTCTTAACAAATAATGTGCTTTTATAACTCAAAACATCATTCATAAAGAATATTACAGGATCCCTATTTTGGGTAAAAGACTATAAAGGGCTTAAAATTGGCCCTCTTTGTAAAATCTTCTATTGTTTGGTTGGGTGATCCCTTTCGTTTGTAAATGACTCCAATCAAAAAAGTGAGACTCTTTCTATGCTAGTTCATTAGGAGAAATAGCTTAGAGTCTAGTGTCTAATTCGTCCCATTTTTATCCGAACTAAAACTTGATCGCTGCGGAAGTTTCTAACCTCTGCTTCTCCCTCTCTCTCCAATGGTAGTGACCCATCTTCATATATCTTCTAATGTAAACCCAAACATCTCCCCAAAACCCTCTCTTGTGGTTCTCTCCTGATACAAGAATTTACACCAGCAAATCCTCTTCCTTATGCCTCCCTTTCCACCCAAATCTCAATGCTGTCCCCGCCTTTTTCTCTCACAGACACGACGGCCATACTCTGCTGTGCTCATCGATTCCTTAACCGGGTTTTTGGTATGTCATATTGAGCTTCATATTTTGGTTTAATCAGTAGCGGCCATGATTATTCTCCATTGATTTTCCTCTTGTTGATTTCTCTTGGAGCCATTGTTATCACTATGAATGCTTCGAGTAGTTTGGGAGAGATCAAGAAGCAAGTGTGTGAGTGTACTGTTGGTTTAGCTTTTACTTCTTCTGAAAACATTAAGAAATTGACTTCTTTTGGGATCGTGGTGATTACGGTACCTGAAATTTATGATTTTAATTCATTTCGACTGAAAAACAAGAACTTTTACGCCATTATCAAATGAGATTTCGGGTTTGTACCCAAACCTTCAATTAAACAAGATGATGTAGCTGCCAATATGTATTCTTTTGGAACAGCTGGAGCTAGTAAAGGAGTTTTTTTAACTCACATAAATATGATAGCATCCATGGAGTTCATGAGATTTGAAGCTTCACAATATAAATATCCAGGCTCGAGTAATGTTTATCTAGCAACTTTTCCATTGTGCCATGTTTACGGGTTACCACTCTTTGTATTTGGATTCTTATCTCTTGGATCAACCACTGTAATTATGAGTAGATTCGATGCTTTTGATGTTATCAACGTTATCAAAAGGTTTAAGATCACGCGTTTTCCGGCTGTTCCACCTATGTTAATGGCATTGACAAAGAAGGCAAAAAGAGTTTATGGTGAAGCTCTTAAAAGCTCAAAGCAAGTTTCTTCTATTGCAGCTCCTCTAAGTAGGAAGGTCATTGAAGATTTCCTTCATACTCTTCCTCATGTAGATTTGATTCAGGTCTCTATATTTTATAGTTGGATGACTTTTTATGGGCAGTTTTTATTGCAAAGTTCGATGGCATGTTCTTTGATAATAAGATTTTCTGCTTGTAGCTATCAAATCCTGTTATACAATCAATCAATTGTAGCATAAGAGCTATCGAACCAATGAGTGTGATTACTAGCACTCAAACAATGAGGAATCGTCCTAATCCATGACAAATGTAAAATCTAGATTCTGTCACAATCATCAAATGGAACTAAAAACAAAACAGAACAAGCTAAAATAGAGTTAAATAAAACAGAATGAGCAGCAAAACAGAGTGTGAATATGAAAGTCATGATAAGCTAAAGAGAGGTTCTTCAGGAGTAAGGTCAATGATCATAACTTCACCAAAGGATCCAGAGCTTGCTTAACAACCTAATAGGGATGATCTCTAGACAAGGAATCACAACAATCTCACTCATTCTCATGAAATGAAACTCAACCCAAAAAATAATCAGATTCGATTCTCATCAATGAATTGAATCTAGGAGGAATTACGATTGGACCTAAAATAGTCTAATAACAGTCCTAAAAACAATCTCTCGAGCTAAGAACCATTACTTCAAGCAAGGCTCAGTCAAACATTTTAACAAACATAGTAGGTAGAAATGGGTATAATTATATTTCAGTTGAACTGAAAGAAATAGCGTTAAGAACAACCTAACTCGGAGAGATATATGCATAAATAACCTTAAGCAAGCTTGGAAACCTTTGGATCTGTAATAATCTGCCTCATGCTTAAGAAACTTAATGGATCTACTCAGATTTCATGTTAAAATGCATAAACTCGAAGGTGGAAATGAAATACATAAAGGAAAGAAGAAAATATAATAAGCAAAAGGATAAAACAGAATTTAAAGTACCTTAAAAATCTAGAACAGATTTATCATCAAAATGGCAAAGAACTAAGGAAAAGAGAGAAAAGGTAACTTAAAACTTTGCTAGATTTCGAAAATAGAATTTGGGTTTTTGTGGGCTATAAGTTTATACATAAACCACTTGAAGAAAACCTAAAGTGTCAACACCGACCTAAAAAGTCAACAAGAGGAAATAAAACAAAGCACTCGCAGGTGCAACTTCGAGTAGTAGGTTGGAGGCATGCTCCGCTCTTCAGAAATGCTAAGACTCGCAGGTTGGGTTGTGAGGTAGAACTTTTAGGAGCGAGTGTAATAGGATCCTAGACCATGGACCATTGACCGTGGTACAAGGTTTAGATTCGGTTGTTGAGTTTTTGGCTAAATACACCAAGGATAAAGGAGAGACGAATTTCCTTGGGAAACATGTCGAAGATAAAGGGGAGACAAACTTCTGAGACATATTTCAGCTGCCTAAACTCAATGAATTATTCATCAGTCAAGCACCCGAGCCGGACACAAAGAGCTCACTTCAACAACGTTCTCCAAAGGATATTGAGGACATGCGGTTTTTTATCAAGGAGCTGCAGATGCTACAAAACGAACTAAGGCATACTGAGAATTTATATGGCTTCCTGACTCAATCATATAACTCCTGGAAGTGGAAGCAGCCTAAAATAAGCTCTGAGCTGAAAGTTATGAATTTTAGAAGTTAGACCTTTTGCGCTAAGGCCTTATTTGCGACAAAGCCAATTATCAAGCTACACAGCCCAGCTCGGAAGCGGCTTTCAATCCGGACCACTTTGAGATTATTATAGGGTCTTTCATGGTTCCAACAAGCCCAAGAACACATCAATCCACCATCGGATCCTGCAGATACACGCCCAACGATAAGAAGATCTGATCCAGTGCTGTTTAAGGAATGTTCGGGATTTGCTTGCTTCAAAAGACCTCAGACATATGTGTGGCGTCCATGAGACTCTTTAAACCACTCCACACACGGAAAATCAACTTACAAGTTTAAGCGTGAGCGTTTTAATATGATTGATTTTGTTTTAAATGTACTTTATGTTACATATCTTTTCTTCAATGAGTGTTGCACCACTCAAGCCTTTATTTTAGGGATTCGATTTTAATGTAGAGCTTAATCAGCTCACTCCGTCCATTGAAGGCACCACCGATGAGCCACTATATAAGGCTCCTTTGCGGTTCTGTATTTTCNGATTCGAGAGAAAGAGCCAAGATCAAGCCTTGTGAGGAGTCCAAGCTTGATCAGACTGAGATTATCAAAGAAATCATCACCCTCCTTGNCCATCAACCGATTGAGGATCGACTCTTGAAGTCTTCTCCATCGGTTCTATCATCAACAAGTCACAAGGATCGATCCTTTGAGGTCTTCGTGTGATCTTCTCAGATCAAACCCACCACGAGGCGCACATCAGAGTATCTTCAGAAGGGTGGGAGCTTTCTTTCACCAAGTCAGACTCCGGTCAATACTCATGACCCTAACTTCAAAGTGCGAGGACTTCTTGAACTGTCTAATTCAAGAGTACTCGCACTCCACAGTCAAGGCTATGCTGCAAGGCAAGAGGGATCTTGATCCTAGCTGATTCCTTCGGTCCATTCTTGCACTCTAACAGCGTCCAGATGGCTCCTTGTATCCAACTGAGGCCAAAACACTCCAAAAAGCCTTGAAAGTGCCTAAAATCACTCTAAATGCAAATGCAAGTGCAAAGTCTGCAATATATATCTAAATGACTAAAGTTATGGAAATGCTATGTATATGGATGAAAAATGAGTCAAATAATGATCCTAAAAGGGGCATAATCTAGACATATCAACTCCCCCAAACTTAGATCATGCTTGCCCTCAAGCAAGTGTAAGGATCTAAGATAGAGAAGTTGCAGACGCAAGGAACACCTCTTTTAGTGAGCAACTTGTTAAGCCAGAGCCGTAATCCACACATGAACCTTTATCAATTTGGAAAACCACAATGTAATTGCATCCAAGCTTAGCATCAAGTCTAAAGATACCTAATGCCTAGGCTGGACTCTAGGAATACAAGTTTAATCCCTGATTTCTTGTGGTGCATGCCTCTAAAGGGACTAGAGTTCAAAGAACATATGGTTCGACCTTCTTGAGCTTAAATTGACTTAGTTCAACTAAGCACATTTGTTATTTCCTGTTTTGGTTCATTTTAAGCACAAGCTCATGGTCTTTAGATCCACAACCAATCAGAGGTTTGCATCACATCCTTTTGAGGATCTGCAGATGTGAGAGGGTTGCTTCATGTCCTGCTCTCAGCTTTTACAATGAGACAAAAAATGTACGGGTTTATGCACATTCCCAGCTCACCTTAGGCATCAGTGAATGAGATACATTTCTAAGAATATAACTTTTAGTTTTTGTCAAGCTAAACTCAAGGAGGGAAAGCAGTCAATGCATCTCAACGCCCTAGATTGGCAGGTTAAATTCAATTAAAAGGAATCAAACCAGGCTCTTTCGAGACACAACACTAGCATAGTTCTCCAAGGTGAATGATCTATCCATCAACTTTCCAAAGGAAAGACTACCAATCAAAAGGCTTCACAATGGTTATTAGCTAACTAACTTAACAAGACTGCCCATCCTTAGCAAGATAATTCCCAAATCACAAGTGCAAATGTATAAATCCTAAATGACTGCAGCCTAGACATAATACTAAATGAATGCATCTACATGAACACTCCGTTTTGTGGAATGCATTTTCACAATTTTCAAATTTTCATGGTTTTCTTTGCCTTAAATGCTATGCTATGCAATGAAATATACTAAATGAAAAATCTTTTTGGATTTTTATCAAACTTAGATGAATGCATGTTCTACGATGAGAATAGAAAATAAGAACGAAGAAAACATAGTCAAATGCACTCTAAAACCCTCCCCCAAACTTAAATCACACAATCCCTTGTGTGGATAAAAAATCTGAAAGAGAATTCTAGACAAACGACAAATAAAGCAATAAAAGATGCAATGGTATTTACAATGAAAAATTGGAGTGTGGTACCTTTTAGAAGTCAAAAAGGTGTGTGGTTGAGGCATTCATATCCTCAAGCGTGTAGTTGTATGGGATAGGATAGCTCAGTGAAGCTCTTTCCTCCACTGGTACGATGTGTAGAGAAATGTCCATGTTTTCCTTGAAGCTAGGTCATGTGAGGGGTGCTTGCGAGGTTCCTGTTTTTGGCGTATACTGGCTGGACTCGTGATTCTGCTAATCAAGTTGGGCATTGGAGTGATGTATCCTACCCGATGTATCCCTCCTTCTGTAAACCATCGATCTATCAACTGAGGAGTGCCTTGATGGCTAAGGGTGAGGCATGCGCGTATCTTGGACTAACACTAAATGGCGCCTTGGAGATGAGGCTAGAGCGCGAGGCTGAGATTTTTCTCCACCAATGCTTGCTTTCAAAGCATTAATTTCCCTTCCCAACTCCTCTCGTTCCTTTTTCCATTCCTGCTTCTCCTTGGCCAGCCCATCCACCTTCTTAACCAGCCATTTTCCAAGCTTTTGGAGGTTTCCTATGTGCTTATTCATAGGTTGCAGCCCCTTGTGTTGGTGTATTATATTCTTCAAAGAAGTAGACCTTAGGGTCTATCTCCTCTTATCCTCTTCTTGTGCAGCTTGGGGCGCTTGACACTGAGTTTGGTTATTAACCAAGATAGTAAGCAAAGGGATGAACTCCACATTGCGTCTCTCCCCAAATGCAGTGAATTCTGAGCAGGGGTAGAATGATCTTAGCATTCACATTTTCCGGATGAAAGAACTTGTAGATGAGCTGACCGTTTCTTTCTTCATTAGCTAGGATTTTTGCCCCTTTCAAATATGTCATAGTCATAAACCTTGGCTTAATCCAAGCTGTCATATCTATGTTCACTCCACAAGCCTTCATGATCCTTGTCACTACTCAACCAATTAGAATTGGTTTTGCGCTGCCACTCTCAGCTTGAGTCATCACCCCTTTTCTATACATAGTAAGGTGTTTGGCCAGAACAAATGCCATTCCGGAGTTCTCATCATCCTTTATAATCGTCTTTCCACTTGGCATCTTGCCCACAATATCCTTCTGACCCATAACTTATAGCTGCATCTCCCCTAGGTTTATTGGTGTAGTGGTCGGTCATGCATAGAGGAGGTTTGCAACAACTCTCTTTGCATAGTTGAGGCAAGGGCTTCTAATCCAGTTCCTCTTGCTCCTCGAGAGATGAAACTTCTCAGCTCCATTGATCATAGTTGAGGCAAGGGCTTCTAATCCAGTTCCCCTTATTGAGCTAATCTTCATCTATGCTTGGGTATACTGCTGCTCCAAAACGGAAACCAAACAACTCATCCATCTGCCTTATAGTGAACTTGAAGTTCTGGTTATGGACCTTGAAGGTGATGTATCAAGCTCCATCCCTCTCCATTAGTGATGGAAATTTGGTGACATACTCTCTAAATTCCACAGTGGCTAGAAACTGCAAAGTCTCCTCTTTATAGGTGTTGGAGACAAATGAAACGTGATAAGCCCCAAGCTTCGAACAGCATGTTCACGTCCCTTGTGATGCCTACCCTGTCCATTGTTTTTGTCCGTGGGTAGATAGTCCCCTTCACACCCATTATCTTCACCTCTTCAAAGGCCTTTGTAAGCGTGGTTGTCTTCGTCACAGCCTTCCCTCGCTTCTCTATCTGATCAACCTTGAAAGCCATCCTAGCTTCTTCCTCCATGTAGCCTCCTCTCGTAAGGGTTTTTATATTCCTTAAGTACTCTGTGTCCGTCTCTTCTCTGGCTTTGTCATTCCCTGAACTGCCAGCTTGATCATTACCCGCACTGTCTTCTCGCTCTTGATCCACATCCATCAGAGAGTCCCTCTGCTCTTTAATGCCTTCGTCTGTACTCTGCTCTTTGCTCTCAGAAGGTGATGCTATCCTTTTACTCTTATCAATCGTTGAAGCAAAAGTCCCTGCTCCTTGCGTCCCATTTAAGCCCCATTTACTTAACCCATAGATTGGTTTCCTACTGTACTCTTTTCGCAAGGAATCTCTGTGAGAATCCACCACGTATCCGGATCTCAAACCCCAATGAGAGGGTGAGAGAGTAATTATAGTAGAACTTCTTCAACCAGTTCCGGAGCTGGCTCTTCGTCATCACTATCTGGATTGATTATGAATTTCTGACCACTTAGACTGCTCCTCCTTGGATTTGGCTTAGGTGGCGAGTCATTTACCTCTAAATCGTTATCATGCCTTTTCTATTTGGCTTGGCCCTTCTCTGAATCACTTTGGTTGTTTACGAGCAATAGATTGAGAAGACATGGCTGTATGCAAGTGGAGTCTTCAACCCGTCAAAATCCCAGAACATGGTCTGTCTGATGCAGTCCTCACAGCTTCTCTTTGCGGTTAATCTACGAGCGGTGCTTCTTCTTCAGAGAATTCTCAGGTCTAGAGAGAAATTTTAGAGCGAGGGAGAGTGTGTGTTGAATGCTTGGTGTGGAGAGATGGCGAGGCTGATGATGTATTTATAGGCAGAAGGAGAGCTAGGATTTTTGGAGCAAGTTGCATTGATTGGAGAGCAAATTCTTACTCCAAGGACACCCCTTAACATTCCTCGTGACTCTCCCTCGCATTGGATCAATCATGGCCATTGGATCTTTAACTCGCATTGAACCACTCCCAGACCATAGTGGAGTTAACTTAACTACGGTTACCCTCGCAGGTCCTATTTGCTAACCCTGGTGGACTCAAGCTGACCACACATTCTTGAAGCCTTAATGGGCTTTGCCTCTCATGGGCCACTCGCAGATCAGGCTTCGAGTACTTTTCTGCCCATTCTCTTTGACCAACCCAATCTTTTTTACTGTTCAGTGACTAGCCCAACTCCTTGATATAGATCATTCTCATGTTTAAAACAATATCTGAAGACAAGAGAATATCAAACATATATATACATATATAGAGTTTAGTATGAATATATAAGTGCTTAATCTTATATCATTCTGAATAAAGTCCATAGATTAAACAATGAGTTATGCTAAAAGAAGGAGATTAATTGATTAAGTAATTGGGTGATGTATTATAGTGAATTGGGTGATGTCAATAGGGAATCAAGACATAGTATTCCAAGATATGTCCCCTAATGACATCAGTCACTTAATACATTACCACTACAAGGATACATTTTCCCGACTGCTCAAGGAGGCCCCTCAGTGAGGTTTAAGGCATGATTTGGATACTACTTGAGCTACCTACTCACAGTCCAGCCGCAAGTGCTATTGTTTCTTAGCCAAGAAATTTCAGAACTTGATATGATGCCTGCGAGGTCCAAGTGCGAGGCATATTAGTTCTTGGCTCGTTAGGGTTCACCCTTCCCTAATTTCTGCCAAAAATATTGCCTTAGGTTCTAGTAATCTCATTGCACCTGAAAAATAGACGATCCGACCACACAAAAAGAAATAGATTGCAAAATAAATCAAAAGTAGTAATAGAGTCTTAATAAAGAATATATACAATGGATAGTCATGGGACTTCCTCCTAAGTGAGCTTGTTTAAAGTCTCAAGCTCGACTCTTCATACTTTCAGTCAGTATGGTGAAGGGAGGGGAACCAGAGTCCCCTCCTCATTGGTCTCAACAACCGCTTTGTCAATAATTCGCTTGATCACAAAATCCTGACCTACAATGGTTGGCCTCTTTGAATCACCCTTCAGATCAAACTCCATCTTGATGTCCTTTCCCAAGTTTAGCTCTATGGTTTTGTTTCTGACATCGATCATGCCTCCAATGGAGGCTAAGAATGGCCTTCCAAGTAGTAAAGGATCGTGAGGTTCTTCATCTATTTCAGGTACCACAAAGTCTGTTGGTACTTGGATATTTCCGATACTAATAGGCAAATTCTCCAAAAGACCTCGAGGGAACCGGGTTAATCTATCAGGAAGGATCAAAGAGAGCTTGCAAGGCTTATAAGTGTTCTATCCAAGCTTATTAGCAACATAAAATGGCATATGGCTGATTGAAGCTCCCAAATCACACAAGAATTTGTTGAAGGTTCGATGACCCAATGCGCAGAGCAGAGTGAAGGTCCTAGGATCTTCCAACTTCTCAATCACTATCCTCTTCCGCTGACGAGGTAGTATGGGCACCATGACAAGATTGCACTCTTGTGTCTCCAGAGGTAGACCTTCCACTTCCTTAGCCTTTTCATTAATAGCATCTTTCAAGAATCTCTTGTATTGAGGTATAAGAGCAAATTCATCCAAGATAGGTATCTTCAGCACAATCTCTTGCATTTGCTTGTCAAAGATATTCTTATACTTCTCTGTTTGGTATTTCTTAAGGTGTCCAGAAAAGGTGCCTTGGACTTAGGTAGATTTTGAGTCACATGTGTTCTCATGTCTTTATCAACAGTAGGTTTTGGAATACAAGAAAGCTCAGCTCGCAGTTGACTGCAAGGTGTACCCGCGAGGCCTTCAATTAGATGTGACTTTTCAGCTTGTTTCCCCTCCCCTTCTTGGACCACACTGTCCTCAGTGTGTTCTTTACCTTCAGCATGAGTAGGTAGTTCTTTACCACTTTGTAAAGTGATAGACTAAGCAGCGTACTCCTTAGGATTATGCACTACTTCACCCGGTAGCTGGCCACTTTTTTTAAGAAGCTTGCTGGTTCTCTACATATTTCAACCTTGCACTGAGAGTTTTGAACTTGCAGTTCAAATCATTATAGAATGTATTAATCCTGTTATGCACTTCAGCAAATTTCTTCGTAATTTCAGCTAGCTATGTGGTTTGGATTGAAGAATCTGTTGTAATAGGTCCATGACTTCAGGCTGCTTAGGCTGAGTAGGCGTTGAAGCTTGTTGTGCAGCTGGTGCTGGATGAAAACTTTGTTGGTACTGCTCCTTTGGAATCCATGCTCTTTGCTGAGTAGGCTTAGGAGGGTAGACCTGGTCTTGTGGATTAGCCAAACTAGTACTCCTATACGACAAGTTAGGATTCTGTTTGTAGTTAACACATGGTTTGTTTGTACCATGATTTTGAACAAAGCAAACCTTTTCAACCTGTTCATCTTTGCGTTCTTGAATTTGGTCATCCTCGACATGGCTAACTTGCTTGGTGTGAACTATCAACAACCGATCCAACTTCTCATGCAGAGTCTTCAACTCCTTCCTTTTTATTGGATCCGAGTCTGATGGACCTAACAAAGTCAAGTCATAGTCTTCACCGTATTGCTCATCTGCAAATGCTAAATTCTCTACCAAAGCTCTACCATCATCTACAACCTGATTCAGAAAGTTCCCATGATTAGTTGTGTCCAATAACATCCGAATCTTGGAGTGAACTCCTCTGTAGAAGTTACTTAGAATGGTTTCATCAGTGAAACCGTGGTGTGGGCATTGGGATGGTAAGATTTATATCTATCACATACCTTAGCCAATGTCTCGGAATTGTTCTCAACAAAACCAAAAATATGATTCCTTAACTTTGCATTCGTTAAGTTTGAGTAGAATTCAGAAATGAACACTCTCTTCAAATCAGGCGAAGTTGTGATTGTTCGTGGTGGAAGGTGCTTTTCCCATAGATGTATTTTGTCTCCAAGTGAAAATGGAAACAATCGCATCTTAAGTGCATCTTCACTTACATCATTGATCCTTGTTAAGCTACAACGCCTCTTAATGGATCTTCAGAAGGCAACCCATTGAATTTTTTGCCTTGGACCTTTGAATTTAGACCACTCTTAATCTCAAAGTTGTTGTTCGGTATGGCAGGTGGTAGAATACCATGCCTCTGAGTGTGAATATTAGGTGCATCACCAGCTCCAATGCACCTTGGGCGCTTAGCTTGAGCCCTTGCTGTTTGAGCTGCTACAGCTGGAAGAGGTGATACACCATCAGTGGATTCCTCTGGAGTAGTATTGGGTCCATATCGACTGTTTGTGTGTTGTTAGCCTGAATAGTTAAGCTCTCGTGGAAGCAAATGGATGTTGTCCAAATATTTGAGTAAGTTCTGATTTCCTTTTGATCTTGTTTGCATGAACTTTAGAAAACCAACTCTGAAAGCAGAGCTCAACTCACGGGAGTCAAGCTGATTGGTGAGTGATAGAGAAGATAGGATTGAAGGCTGGGCTCGCGGCTGTTCCTGCGAGTGTTCCTGTAATTTCACCAAAACAACGAAACAAGTTAGTAGCAACAAAACCTGGTCTCAAGAGATCCAAGTGTCCGAGTGTAGCAAAGAAAATCACCCAAATAGCAACAACGCCAATTTGATAACAAGATTTTTCGCTTGTAGCTATCAAATCTTCTTATAGAATCAATTAGTTGTAGCATAAGAAGTATCAAACCAATGGGTGTGATTACTAGCAGTCAAACAATAAGGGATCGTCCTAATCCAAGGCTAATGTAAAATCTAGATTCTGTCACAATCGTCAAATGGAACTAAAAAGAAAACAAAACAAGCAAAAACGGAGTATGAGCAACAAAACATAGTGATAATATGCAAGTAATAATAAGCTAAAGAGGGGTTCTTAAGGAGTAAGGTCAATGATCATAACTTCACAAAAGGATCTAGGGATTGCTTAACAACCTAATAGGGATGATCTCTAGACAAGGAATCACAACAATCTCACTCATTCTCATGAAATGAAACTCAAACCAGAAAACAATCAGATTCGATTCTCATCAGTGAATTGCAATCTAAGAGGCATTAAGATCCGACCTAAAATAGTCTAATAACAGTCCTAACAACAATCTCTCGAGCTAAGAACCATTACTTCAAGCAAGACTCAGTCGAACATTTCAACAAACACTAAGTAGGTAGAAATAGGTATAATCATATTACAATTGATCTGAAAGAAATAGGCATTAAGAACAACCTAACTCGCAGAGATATATGCATAAATAACCATAACCAAGCTTGGAAACCTTTGGATCTGTACTATTCTACCCCATCCTTAAGAACCCTAATGGATCTATTCAAATTTCATGTTAAAATGCATAAACTCAAAGGTGGAAATGAATTACATAAATGGAAAGAACAAAGGAAACTAAACAAAAGGATAAAAACAGAATCTAAAGTATCTTAATCATCTAGAACATATATGTCATCAAAATGGCAAAGAACTAAGGAAAAGAGAGAAAATGTAACTTAAAACTTTGCTAGATATGGAAAATAAAATGATGATTGCAGTTTTTCTTGGGCTATAAGTGTATTTATAGCCCACGACAAGAAAACCTAAAATGGTCAACACCAACCTAAAAAGTCAACAAGAGGAAATAAAACAAAGCACTTGCGCGTAGGTGCAACTTCGAGTAGTGGGTTGGAGGCGTGCTCCATTCTTCAGAAATACTAAGTCACACATTTCAGGTTGTGAGGCAGAATTTCGAGGAGTGATTATCTTCAAAAAGGTGGGAACTTGCATCCACCAAGTTAGATGAATATTCGTATATATGGGATAACATTATGTTCCACGGATATGGATTGACTGAATCAACTGTAGCCGGAACACGAGGCTTCAACTCGGAAAAACTTAGAAAAATATTTTTTGGCTACTTGCTCCAAACTTAGAAGATATTTTTTGGCTACTTGCTCCAACCACATTCCTTCCTTTCTTTTAGTAACTCAATATTAGGAAATGATAACCAGCAGATTTGAGGTTGTTCTAATTTCACATTTGTTGATTATCGACGCTGTAGTAACAACATAAGTTGGAAAAGAGAAAGAAAAAAACTATTGATCTGCGCCTGAAGAGTTACTATAATTGTGTAATAGGTGAAAGATACTGCAAATCCAGTTTTGGACAATGTAAATTTTTTGTTGTAACAAAGGACCTTTGATTTCAGGGCATCAAATGAAGAATGTGGAGAGATTCCAGTAGCATTCTTTGTCCGGAGACAAGAAACAACACTTTCGAACTGTTAGAAATCAAAAGACAGAGAATACTCATGAAGAAGGAGTGCGAAAACGAATAACAAGGTTTAAAATAAATTGCAGAGATGAAGATTGTATCTTCTGAGTTTGAGCGAAGAACTCTCCTAATTCCGTGAAGAAATCCAAGAAGATCTTATCTCCAACTTTGCTATGCACTCGCATCAGGTTCACACCTTCAACAAGTTGAACTTCGAAGATCAGAGAGCTCTGTGTTTGTTTTGTTTTTGAAAGAGAGAAAAAGTGTAATCCGTTTCACTTATTCTAGCTCTATATAGTCACTCTTTGTTGCTTCCTCAACAAGCTATTCACAAGGAAAACTGTTTTAAAGATTTCATGATCAACAACAAGATCTATTGGTAGTTGTTTTTAACAAACCAATAATATCTCGTATTATCTATTATCTCGTATACAAGTTATATTACATGTTCTTTATATTATCAATTTGTCAAACATATCCAACAATCTCCACCTTGTTTCTCAAATTGAGGTAACAACAGTAATGATGCCTTTTCAAACTTGAATCATTCTTCGGAATTCTGCAACGGAATAATTTTTACATTATTGAACATTTCTTCTTACTTTCTATATAAACTTACTTCTTTCATAACAATTCTTACAATTGTTTGAAGTTCACCAAGTCTCAGTACAGTCATAAGAAAATACATATCTATCAATGAACATCAAATTTTCCATTGATTTTCTTATACTAAGTTCTTTTCCTTAGTGACTTTGCTGTATCAAGATTAGAGATGTTTGATCCTTTGACCTTTTGAACCTGCAATCTAATCGAATAGATTACTAGGTAAGGAGCTTCAAACATCTTCAAACTTCAGCCTTTCTTAAACCCATTTAAGTTACAATGTTCAGGACTAAGCGTCCACACAATGATTTAGTCATAGGATCAGCTATATTACTTCCTGATCTTACGAACTCCAGAGACAAAACACCAGTTTCAATGAAACTTCTGGTAACTTTATGTCTCAAACATATGTGTCTCTTATTTCCATTAAACAACTTATTTATTGCTACTGTAATAGCTGCTTGGGAGTCACATCTCATAGAGATGGAAGGACATTCCTTTCCTGTCATTGGAAGATCAGCTAACACACTCCTCAACCACTCTGCTTCTTTGCTAGCCAACTCCAGAGCCACTAACTCAGACTCCATTGTTGATCTTGCGATGCAGGTCTATTTCTTTGACTTCCATGAAACAGCACCTCTACCTATTGTGAAGATAAATGCGCTTGCAGAATTTATTTCATCGTTATTCGTGATCCAGTTTGCATCATAGTAACCTTCCAGAGTGTGAGAAGATCCATTAAAGCATAGATTATAGTCAATAGTACCTTTAAGATATCTCAAAATTCTATCAATAGCTATCCAGTGCTCGTTCCTCGGATTTGGAGTGTACCTACTCAGTGTACTTACCGCATAAGCTATGTCAGGTCTGGAAAAATTCATCAAATACATGATGCTTCCAATGATTCTTGCATATTCATTATGTCTCACACTTTCCCCTTTCTTCTTACGAAGATGCACAAAAGGATCATACGAAGATTTTGCAGCAGGTTTGCTCCAGTAACCAAAACTCTTCAGAATTTTCTCCACATAATGAGACTGACTCAGAGAATACCCTTTCTCCATATTTACTACTTTTATTCCAAGAATCACATATATCTCTCTCAGGTCTTTCATGCTGAATTTAGAATTCAAAACTATTTTGCTTTAGTTATGATATCTAAGGATGTTCCTATTAACGTCATATCATCAACGTATAAACAACTTATGATATACTTTGAATTCACTGTCTTGCTGAAGATGCATGTATCTCCATTGTTCAACTCATATCCATCTTCCTTGAGGGTTGAAATGAACTTTTCAAACCACTGTTTTGGTGCTTGTTTAAGTCAATAGAGAGATTTCATTAATTTGCATACCTTATTTTCTTGTCCTTTCAGAGTGAAACCTTCTTGCTGCACCATGTAGATTTCTTCTTCCAAATTTTCGTTCAAGAACGCTGTCTCCACATCCATTTGGTGGATGAGTAGATTGTGGCAAGCTGCTAACACCACCAGCAATCTGATGGAAGCAATCTTAGTTACTGGAGCATATATATCAAAGAAGTCTATACCAAATTTTTGCGAGAACCCTTGCACCAGTAATCTGGCTTTATACTTGTCTATTGATCCATCAACTTTTATTTTCTTCATGAGAATCCACTTGCACCTTAAGGCCTTACATACAGAAGGTAAGTCTACTAGTTCCCAGGTATAGTTTGATATGATTGATTCATATTCGTCACTCACTGCTTCCTTCCAAAGTATAGCGTCTAAGGATTGCATTGCTTCTACAAATGTATTAGGATTCTCATCTATAAGAAAAGTGAATACGAAGTCCTCAGTTATCTTTCTCTTCAACTATGAAGCTCGTGATGAAGTCTATTCTAAAATCTTTTCTCACTTTCATCCTTTTGCTTCTTCTTGGTTCTATGTCTTCCACATTTGATCTCTCTTTAGCCTTAACTTCATCTTTTTCTTTCAAGACTACTGGTTTCTTAAAAGGGAAGATGTTCTCAAAGAAAACTACATATTGAGACTCAATAACATGTCCCAGTGTTTTAGTTTCAGGAGCAAAAGTTAGGCAATGATATGCGGCACTGTTTTCTACATAGCCTATAAATATTGAATCTATGGTTTTTGAACCAATGTTTGATCTTTTGAAACTGGGTGTACCTATCTTTGCAAGACAATCCCACACCTTGATGAAAGTCATGTTTGGTTTGTGGCCCTTCCAAAGTTCATATGGTGTTGTTATGATGCCTTTGTGAGGTACCTTATTGAGTATATTGCACGCAGAAGGAATAGCTTCACCCCAGAGAGAATCTGGCAAGCCTGAACTTAAGCCAGATTAGTAGCTCCATTCCAATCTATCATATGCTTCTGTGATGTTCGTGTGCAATAGCTTCACCCCAGAGAGAATCTGGCAAGCCTGAACTTAAGCCAGATTAGTAGCTCCATTCCAATCTATCATATGCTTCTGTGATGTTCGTGTGCAATAGCTTCACCCCAGAGAGAATCTGGCAAGCCTGAACTTAAGCCAGATTAGTAGCTCCATTCCAATCTATCATATGCTTCTGTGATGTTCGTGTGCAATAGCTTCACCCCAGAGAGAATCTGGCAAGCCTGAACTTAAGCCAGATTAGTAGCTCCATTCCAATCTATCATATGCTTCTGTGATGTTCGTGTGCAATAGCTTCACCCCAGAGAGAATCTGGCAAGCCTGAACTTAAGCCAGATTAGTAGCTCCATTCCAATCTATCATATGCTTCTGTGATGTTCGTCTTAACTAGCATGTAGTGTGTCTGACCTATAGCAGCAGTATTCAGGTAATGGAGCGTCTCATGAGCTATTAAGATGTTGTCCCAAATTAATCTTCCGGCAACAAAGGCCCCTTGTGTTGGCGAGACCAGGTTAGGAAGAAAAACTTTAAGCCTACCTACAATAATCTTAGCTACAATCTTATCGAGGACAGAACAAAGGCCTATTGGTCTAAAATCCTGCATCGACTTTGGTTTGGGATTCTTGGGGATCAATCTAATGTGGGTGTACTTCCATTCTGAAAGAACTTTAAAACTTTGAAAAACTTCTTTGATTTCTTTTGAAGTGTCATCACCAATCATGTGCCAGTAGGTCTAGTAGAAGGCTCCAGTCATGTCATCCGGGCCTAGTGCACTCTCTTTACTGATGCCAAAGACAGCATTTTTATCTCCTCATTAGTGACTGGTGCGAATAATTCTTCGTTCTTGACTGTTGTGAATTTGTTAGGGAGAACAGCAAGGACATCCTTATCCAAGTTGTTGTTATTGCTCGAGAAAAGTTCTAGAAAGTGATCTATTGCAATTTGGCCTTTAGTTCCTTCTGTGATCATAACCTAACCTTGCTTGTTTATCAAGCTAGCAATTGTGTTGGTCATCCTTCTAGCTTTAACACTATTATGGAAGAATTTCGTGTTTTGATCACCCTCTAGTAGCCATTTCTCTTTACTTCTTTGTTTCCAGAACAACTCATCCTCTTTACATTGTTGGGCCAGATCCGCTTTAAGCTTTTGAAGGGTAAGTTGGCTTGGTGCGTTTTTGTTGCCTTCTTCCTCAAGCTTTATTCGGGTGTTCTTTATTTGTAAGTTCGAGTTCATATTACTTGTTTTTTCCACAAAGAGATGACTTTCCGACAATTAACAATTCTATCCACCACTTGAGGGTTGTTTCTGGAGTTCTCATTGTCCATCCTTGCATAATGATGTTCACAAAATGTTGTTTATTGGTCCACCTTTTGTCAAAGAAGAATCTTTTACAGAAGGACATGTCATCTTGCATAAATTTTGTGAGAATTGGTCGATGATATGATTCCCACCATTCCAAGTAAGACATGTTTTTTTGAGGGAATATCCTAAGGCAATCCACGTTGCCAAAGGCTTTGTCTAATTGAATTTGTATCCATTCTCCGTTTCTAAATCCTTCTACAAGTAAATCAAGCCGTGAGTTATAAATTCTTTGAGTCCATATTCTCTAATCATCGATTAAAAGGATGATAATGTGAGTCTGGTCTAGATGGTTCCCCAATATTTTCTGAACAATGGAGGATCTCATTGAAATCCTCTGCTAGCATCCACAAATATGGTCTATTTTTTCCTTTTTCTTTGGGTTGATCCCAAACTTGGTTTCTGAGTCTTCTAACCGGATGTCCATAGACAAAGGTTGCATTGATAGAATATCCTCCTATTTGAATACTAGTGTCAATGATATGATTAGAACTATGGAGAACCTGAACATCCTCCTCGTGTTTCCAAAATAGTGCAAGCCATCCACTAAGTCCTATAGGGTCTATAATATAGGCGTGATTATAACCAAGTCAGCGTTGCACAAAAGTTACAAAATCCTTAGTATTCTTAGTTTCTATGAGAAACAAGTAGTCCGGAAGACACTTGTGAGTGTATTTCCTTCAGACATTGAACCGTCAAGGAGTTTCTCATTTCCTGGCAGTGCCAACTAAGTATGCTAATTTGTAGTTGGGTGACTTAAGGATAATCACCATACCTGTGGAGTTAGTTGATAGTTGTGTAGTCTCGATAGATGGGGACTCTTGGGAGACCTTTTGCTTTTTGACATTGGATGCTTGTAACCCATTTTCTTTGTGACAAAGAAGCTAGTGTTGTTTAGGATTGTCTTCCAGATGGGTTTAAGTGGTGTTTGTTCCGCATTTTGATTCTTTCCCTTTAATTTTTTTGTTCTGAGTAGATTCTAATCCGATTACTTTTCCTTGTTGGTATTTGTTGTTAAGGAAATGACTCAAGGTTATTGTGGCCAATATCACTACTATCAGGTTGTCCAAAACTGACCTCTTGTGCAATCACCTTGAGTGATTCATGAGGTATAGTCTCATGTAGGGTGGAGGTTTGGGTTTCAGATGGACCTATTAAGAGAGTATTATCCCCAAACGGTGCCATGATTGGATTCAAGTTATTGACAACTGTACACTGATCAAGTTGATGTTGATTAAAGGCATGCTCTGTTTTTTCATGCTCTGTTTTTTCCCCTTTGTTTGATGCACTAGCCTTTGATGCTTGTTCTAGAACCCGTTTCTTGGTCATATATGTGGAGATTGGACTATGGTCTATTGTTATGGCGAGATCAGTTCTTTGGTTGCTAGGTTCTGTTTGCATTGAATGCCTCATGCTTTGGTCTCGCTCCATTTGTGTGTTGGTCTGCATCTTGTTCAATTGGAGCTCTTTGTTTTGTTCAGCTGCAGAGACCAACCATGGGCATCTTGCTTTCTCATGCGAGAGTCTACGACAATATTAGCAGGCTTTTCGGATCCGTTCATACTCAAATTTAACTTTGATGATTTTACCATTCGGGAGTCGAAAGATTCTGGCTTCCTTTAATGGGTCCTTCATACCATATAGTATCTTAACTCTAACATATTCAAAAATATGGGTGTGTTTTTCATTGTAATCAAATTCTATTACCTCTTCAATCGTACCTGCAACTACAGAGAACAGGTCGAGAGTGTGCTGCTCCACAAGAATGTTGAAGAGTCTCATCTATAAGGGGAATTTATCTTGGATGTTTCTTTCCGGCTCTGAATATTTCTGATTGACCAAAACACCCCAATCATCGAAATTCTAATTGTCCCTGCTTCAAGAGATTCCTCTGATGAAAATTTAAATTGAAAGTATTCATTTGAGAATGCAGTACCAATGATTTTATGCATGGTGATGAGAACTTTGGCCATTTGTTGGTGATCCGTATTGAGCAATCTCCCTATTAGAGTGGGCTGATTTGAGAATTGTGAGTTGTGTAAGATCCAATAATCGGTAGGTCGATTGGATCATCAATCACTAGTGACATTGCATGGAGTTCTTCCGGCAAAGCTGTAATTTTGGCCATTATTAATCAATCCTTAGTAGAAGTTGGCAGCTACTTCGCAAAAACTAGAGCAAACTTTGAGGGTTAGTCTTGGTTATTTGAAGCCCAAAAGAGGAGATGAAGGGAACTTTGAAATTGGTATGAGACGGAAAGGGGGAAGCTTACTTAATGAAAAAGGGGATCAGTTGAAGAAATGGGAAAGCACTGAAATAGAAGAAGGTTGAGATTAAATTAAGAGTTTTCAGAAATTCGACATCCAAAAGTGGATCCGAAGAAGACACTCCCTCACTCTATTGTTCGAGAGGAGGAGGAGACTCAACTTTTTTATATTCATATGTTTACAACGTTTTAATTGTTTATTTTATTTGAGTTTCATAGGAAATATTGTTAAGAGAAATTATAGTAACTAATACAAAAAGTTTTAGTATTTTGTTTTGAGGGAATCCTATAATCTATAGGTCTGTGTATCAAACTTTAGGATTCTTTTGCCCCTTTTTCTCTTCATTCTCATTCTCTCACATTACTTTCTCTTTCTCACTTTGTTTTCTAATCTTTCTCTTTCTCTAATATTGTCATTTCTCCGATAAATTTCCAATCTCCTTTTGTTATTCCGATTTCACGCTAGATCATAAATCATTGTTGTGTATTGAGATTGAGGGAGATGATGATGTAGATTTGTGTGATGAGAGTCTCAGAGAGTTGGTTTTTTTCATTTGGTTCTGTGAAGATGATGAGCTAGAGAATTTGATTTTGAAAGAGCAAGAATTAAAATTGAATCTTTATGACTCAATCTTGATGATAAGTTCCTGGTTTTGTGTCGTGAAAACACTAAGATTTTATTTTTGGATTTTTAGATTTGAAGTTTCTGAGTTATAGTCACTCTGTGTTAGTTTAATTCATTCAGGGTTTTAATTTTTTCACTTCTTATGTCTAACTATTTAAGATTTTGATTATGAACAACTTTGTGAATTTTTGTGCTAGAAAACCATTTCCGATTTCGTTTTTGGGTGTGGTTTCTGTGTTGATGTTGGATTTCTAGGTGTGGTTGGGTTTTGGTATTATTTGTTGCTAAGTTTTAGAATCTAATTTTGTTTGATTTCTCTGTGTGGTATGAGTTTTTTTGTTCTTCGTTTGTGAGTTTAACCAACAAGTTCTTCAACTTGTTTCTAATGATAAATGCAAACAAATTAGTTGATTTCAAATAATTTAATTAACTGATATATATATATATATATTACATACTTATATATGTAATAAGTGTAAAAAATTTTATTTGTAGTTTAACAAGGAGTTCATCATCTCAATCGACTTCTCTATAGTAGAAGATGGAGACTTGATAACCACATAATCGTGTAACTGGCATGACTGGGCTTTGAGTCTGAGTTAGAACATAATTTCGAAGAGTTGTGCTTGCCTCCTATTATCTTGATTTACACACGAAACATAAGTCTATGATTTGTTATGAGTGATTATTACGGCGCTACTGTCAATTTTGCGGCCTTGGTTTGTTAAACCAGCATCTCTCCAATAATATATTGTGATTACAGTTTAATTGCAGCTAATATCCTTGGTATCATATAACTTTCCCGTCATCCTTGGTATCATATTGTTTTTAGTTGCATACAATAGACAAAGTAGAGAATCCTGGTTTCACCTTGTAAACACTTTAACAAGAGTAGATAATCCTGGGTTGTTGTGGTTTATGATTACCTTTTTGGCATCTACCAATCTTTTGTTCAGGAGTCAACTATCTTTGAGACGCCAGCAGAAGCTTTGCCAGAGCAAGGTTTAGCCTAGAAGCCCATCCAAACCAACATAAGTACTTTTGCATTTTTTTGGTGGAAGCATTGGTTGGAGTTAACTTTGTATTATGCATTTTCATAAAGTTTTTGCATTTTCTTATTTAGTTTGCACCTTTGCGACCACTGGTATTTTCACTAGGCCACTACCTCTGACCCGCCTTCTGGAGACCTTTAGGATCCCATCAACACAGTAAGTTCACTTCCACCATTTGTTTTCAGATAACTTCATCAATTTCTCCCAACTAATTACGCATATATCTTACTTATTTGCATATTTCTCAATTCCCTCGTTACCCTTTACAGGCCTGCCAGTATTCGAAGACATGTAGTCCATCCACACCGTAAGTAATTTTCATGATATTTTGCAGTTATTTTTGTGTTTTGCACCCACCCCTTTGGGTAGCATTATCTAATTTATTTATGTATTCTTCCAACGTCTTATTTTGTGCAGGATATCACATATGATCCAAGCCAAGCTAATGAAACCCCACCAAACCCGGTAAACAACATTGCTGCTTTTTACAATATGAGTCATATTATTTTGACAAGTACTTTGTATGTCGTTCACTTACTTCTAATTTCTTCCATCCAAAATTTTGGTGGGTGTAATGGTACTCCACAATTAGAAGCAGTGCGGAATGAGTCACCCATAGCTGATATTTTGTAGCAGCCTAGTGGCAAAGTAGCAAGTCTTATGGACTCATATTTATAGTTAACAGTATATTTTTCACTTATTTATATGTTTTGCACATACTAACGCATTATGTCCTCATACCATGAGTACTCGATACAGCCAAATCCAACGGCAAAGTACCCCACACTTCGACACACGGTCCCACTCCAATGTTTTTTTACATGGCATGTACTGTGTACCCACATTTCCTTTCGCAAACTAACACGCTCTTCGGAATGGCTTTTGCAAACTATAATGTCTTCTTTCATCCAATGCACCCAATATTATACATTTTTACATGTCATGTATTATTGAAGTACCTGTTCCAAATTATAATTTGTGCATTGTGCATTTGTGCTTCTACTTTTTTTTTTGAGAAAGTAAGTTGCTTTGTGCAGGCATGCTTAATTATAATATATAGCACTATCTGTTACTAGAAAGCACTCCTCCCTCCATTGACTTTGTCTCGATAACTCAAACATTTACATAACATCGTCAAGAAATTAGCAGTTAACTTATCTATTTTCATGCACTCCCCCTTCTGGTACACATCTGTTTTGGCTCACAAATTATGCAGTTAACTTATTATCTTGTGCGTTCATTTAATTTTTGCATATAACATTGTTTTTGCAAGCAATTTTACTACAACCACATAATTTACCTCAAATACACATTTTATCGAGAAGTTATTAGTTTTCGGTTTTGATAATTGTTTTCCGTCATATTGTCATCATCTTCTTCATGAGTGTTTGAAGCACACCTTCAACCCTAACTATGGTTCTTGTTAAAAATTTAAGAAAATGAAACAATTCTCCTAGGAAAAAAATCATCAAAAGTTAGAATTCCCAAAAAACACCGTAGAAATCACAATCCCAGCACAAGTCTTCGATTCCGTAATAAAATCTACAAATCCAATCTGTCTCTACCAGATTTATAATCTGATCCTGAAAATCTTCAAGGAAAAAAATTCACCAATTTTAATTTTATTGAAATATCGAACAATGAAACCAACAAATCAATCGTCTTCAACAAACGTGTTGAAATTCAGATATGAATTGTCGTTGCAGATTGCAAACTTACAAAGACAAAAAATCTCAACCATTTTCACCGTTTTTGGAATTGCAAGAAAAAGAAAGTAGACCATCTAATTCTATCATTTTCAATGGGTATTCAGTTTTAACACATTCAGACCCCATTGCTAATTTCTTAAATACAAAAATATTATGTAATTACTTAATTAGTTTTTGTACACGCGTTAGCTATTTAACTTTCTCTATTATTAATGCGATGAGTGTTACTTTATTTACGTTACGTTAAGCTTTATTGTCAAATTTCAATTTGTCCATCTCATTATTATTTTTTTCTTTTACTGCTGCAAAATCATATTAGCCATTAAACTCTTTTGATGGAGGGATTTTAGCAACACTGATATTATTATAGCGTTGAACAAAAGCAAGAAAATTATTGATTTTGTAAATAAAATATTAAATTCTGAAGCAAAATCCTAAAATGGTATTATTTTATCCTCTTTCGCAATCTACCATGCTGATAAAAATAATTACATGAAACTAAAGCTCTTCATTGACAATTCATTCATTGCATGTTAGATGATTCTAGTCATATTACTACACAAAACATTGATTCTAATGGAAATTCCGTGATTATTTATTCCGTTCCACGTTCCTCTTTTTCTTGACCAAAAAATTTACCTCTGTTTTTTTTCGTTTTGGAGATGCCATTGGTTCGTTCAATGTAAGAGGAAAAAATTGTGCTTCCCTTTAGTTGAAAAATCAAATCAATTGAAAAATATGTAACATTTAGAAGTCAATTTTGGGACTGAAAAAACTTGCAATGCTGTGATTAATTACCAAAGGTTATTTTAGTAAGAGTCTGGACAAATTATACACGATGAGATTTTAGTTCAGAGTCTAATCATATGATCATACACTTATTCCTTAGGAATTTCACCGTCCATCTCCAGTCTACAACTCCCATAGACCGGTCACATTCAAGATAAAAGAAAGGAGATGCAGTGTCAGATTCTAGGAATGTGACATACAAGATCGAGTTTCAGATTCTAGGAATGTGGAAAGTCAGGACTTCTGCAATTCTGTTTGATATAATATATCGCAACAAATAAAACATTCACCTTTATGAAATCTTCCAATCTGAAGAAAGAGTCACTTGTGTATCCCGCTTCATTCAAAACATGGCTCAATACTTGCTACACAAAAGTAAAACACAAGATTTATGGTCAAAACACTTGGTACTGAGTTTATATACTGCTCATGATCATAACCATAACTCTAGCATTACTCAAAGTATGATTAGTATGTCTGATGTCAGATGGGTAGTGGAACAACAGAACAATTGAACGACTGAATAGAAGAAACATTTTTTAGCTGAACAAAGCTTCGGCAAAACAATCCTTATAGGCTAATAAGAATGCTTAAGTAGATTAATAATGTTTTATATTTTAGTTACATCTTAACATGTCCATAGTATATCGCGTAACTACTTTATAAAAATACCTCTTTTTGTTCATCGGACATGAATGATCCTGATAAGTCCCGCAATACTTCTATGAAATCTTTGAAGGAGACCTTTGTAATACCCACATTTGGCTGACCCAAGAATGCACTAGGTGCGATATATGGATGCCGTACGTACGGGCGAACCGAACATGGTTATTTGGTGCATTCTGGCTAAGGAAAAAGCATTGGAAGCCTAAAGCATGATTAAAATCAGACAAAACCATGAAAAATAAGCTAAGAACGGAATTTACGACAAGAACCTAGGATTTGGACAGAACCTAGTGGTTCGGACAGCATGGTCCAGATCAGACCGCACAATCGTTCGGACATGATTGGTCCAAGTTCGGACATGAACCTAGGAGGTTCGGACATGTTGTGTCTAGTTTTGGACAAGGTTTAAAGTTTAAGAAAAGTTTGGTCTATGTTTGGATAAGTCTGGTCTGTGTTAGGACAAGAGGTATCCACGTTCGGATAAGGGTTCTGGTTCGGACAAGAGTTAGGTATGTGTCCGAATGGGTGGCTTAAAAGTAAAACGACCAGAATTGATGTGTTTTGGAGATTGGATTATTTGGAATGGGTTTGAGCCCGGTCCAACTAAAAGAATTAGGGTTAGGGATTAGGTTATCCTAAGGGTTATAAATAGGAGCCTTAATCCACCCTAAAAATGAAATCCGCACAAGTTGACCAAAAAATAAGAGAGAGAGAACTCGAACGAGGCTGAGAGAGATCGTTCTAGTTAACGCAAGGAAAGAGGTCTAATTGAGTTGAAGGTTTTGCTAGTATTGGCAATTCGAACCCCATAGAGCAAAAAGGAACCTGAAAGAGTCTATGGAAAAGGTGAGTTCATAACTGTGAGGTTGACCTAGATCCGTGTTTGGTAATAGGTTGAATGTGTTGCGGAAGCAGTGGAGCAAATTTTAAAAGAAATAAACTAAAGCAGTTAAAAAAATAGAAAGACACCAGAATATAACGAGGTTCGGCCAAAATGCCTACATTCTCCAAACATTACCGAAAAAATATTACACTCTTTGAAATTTTACAAAAGGAGAGAAGAGAATACTACAAGTTTTGATTGTAGAGAGATGTTTTGGGATAATTTACAAATGAAGATGGAACATCTATTTATAGGTGAGGAACCATCAACTTGCTCACCAAGCTTCCAACAACTTGCTCACAAAGTCACCAACAACATGCTCGCCAAGTCTCCAACAACTTGCTCACCAAGTTTTCATATATTTGACACATGCATTTCTACAAATCTCCACCCTTTCAAATTACATATCTTCAATTCTCTCATTGTCAGTAGTGTCCATCTATTGAGTCTTCAATTTTTGACAGTATTAATCAAGTTCAAAAAATGTTCAAACTTGATTAAATTTACTGTCTTTGTCAACATATCAGCCGGATTCTCGGTGGTATGAATTTTCTCGATAACAACTCCACTTTCTTCGATAATCTCTCGTATAAAGTGGTAACAAACATCGATTTGCTTCGTCCTTGCATGGTAGACTTGATTCTTTTCTAAATGATGAGTGTGATTTTTAATGGTTTTAGAGCCCTATTTTAGGTTGTTTTGCATTTGATTAGATAGGTTTTCCATGCATTCCGGTCCATTTAGGTTAGTTTTGCACTTTTTGCACTTGCATTTGGAGTTTTGGAGTTTTTCTAGGAAAGGCAGCAAAAAGGAGCTTAAAATGGAGTTGAAGCTATTGGAGCCAGCTGCTAAGGAAAAGGAGTTTCTCAGACTCGGATCGCTGCCTTGTGGTTTGCAGGGCGAGGGTCGCTCAGTTCGCTAAACGGAAGGAATCCTCAGTAACTAGCCTCAGTCTATCTACCGCGAGGAGAAACAACTTACCTAACTCGGACCATTCCACTCGGCCTCTGTCTGCAAGGACAAAGCAAAAGACCACTCCTCGGTGTCCAAGCTCACCAAGTGACAGCGAAGTGAAGATTTCAAGCTAACCGACTTAGGTTGGTTTGATCATTAGGATTATGCAAATAACCCTATAAATACCCCTTAATCATCATTTTATAGATTATCTGATATTTTAGCAAATAAAAAACTCTCTCTAATTTCGTTGTAGCTTTATTTTTAGATCTTAAGGTACTTTGTTTATTTTTGTGCTTATGCTTTAATGAATTGAGTATTTGCTTAGATCTTTGTCATTTACTTT
>OVBA01003590.1:0-27278 GCA_900406435.1 Lepidium aucheri | reverse complement strand
AAGAGAGAATGAGAGATAATGTGGTTGAAGATTGTTTACAAGCAATTAAAAATCAAAATAGGTAGATTAATAAGCATTAAGAGGTTTGACTTGGTTGGTAATGGTGGTTGGTTGCATTGAAGAAGATGGCATTTTCGAAAATAGTTGAGGTTAGATATCTATTTTGGTAATTTTAAGTTGAGTGAAAATTTAAAAAAAAAATCTAAAAGTTAATGATATTTCCGAAAATATATAAAGAAATAAGGGTATTTTGAAATGAGTTTAGGAGAGAGAAATTGGTGGATTAGTTTTGCCATTGACTTAAGTCAATGAGTTATTTTTGAAAGTAACCCATTTTTAAACCTTGATTTTTTTTCTTAAAATATAATCTATAAAAGTGACAAAGTATTAGGCCATGAATAGTGAATTGATTTTTGATTTTCAGATTCTAGTTTTTGGTTTTCAATTTTCGGTTTTTAATTTTTGTTTATAGATTTTGGTTTCCAAAAACTCAAAAATCTAGTTTTGGTTTCTAAAAAAAAAACATGATTTGTGAAAAACTGGTTTTTTTAGTTTAAGGAAAATAGAAAATCAAAAAACTAAAGTCTTGGAGGTTATGACTGATTTTGGCAATTTATCGGGTCTTCAAATAAATATGTCCAAATCTTCAATCTATCTAGGCAGCAAAACTCTTCCTGATGACGTATCTTTTGCTAACTCCACTGGTATTTCTTTGGATACTCTCCTAGTAAGATACTTTGGTCTTTCTCTCACTACCAAATTTTTGTCAAAACATGATTATGAACCATTAATCAACAAGATCATATTGAGAGTGACTAGCTGGGCTTCTAAATCTGTGTTTTATGATGGCAGAGTTCAACTTATAAGATCAGTAATTCTCAGCATTACAAATTATTGGTTCTCTGTATTCCAATTACCGAGCACATGCATTAAAGAAATTGAAAGCCTATGTTCAGCTTTTCTTTGGTTAGGCAACCCCAATGATAAACACAAGGCAAAAGCCAGCTGGAGTGATATTTTCTTACCTTTTTCTAAAGGTGGTTTAGGAATTCGATCTTTGAAGGCTACCTCTCAGGTTTTTTCTTACCATTTAATTTAGAGAATAGTTTCTCATTCTGATTCCTTATGGGTGTGTTGGATTCGTCATTATCTTCTTTGTTACTCATCTTTTTAGGATGCAAAATAGGCTATGGTTCATGAATTTGGAGAAATTTTTTTAAGCTTAGAACAGAAGCTTATAACTTCATTAAGATCGATATTCATTCAGACAAAAACTCTTTCTTTTGGACTGATAATTGGATTTAAGCTGAGAATCTCTTAACTATGGGTGATTCAGGAACAAGATACTTAGGAATCTCTCGATCTGCTACAGTTAATGCTTTTGAAAATCCAACTTGGCTTACTCATTCTTCAGTTGAAAGACGTTTTCCATATATAATTCAGCTTCGTAGAACTGAACCCTTTCCATGTGCTGAGGCTGGTCGAGATTTTCTGTCTTAAGGCATAATTCCTCTGACACTTTCCGGCCTCTTTTTTTCTGCTCTTAAGACTTGGCAACAAATCAAGCCTTGAAGTATGCAGGTACCTTTGCACAAACTTATCTGGTTTTCACAATCTGTCACTCGTTTCTTCTTTATTGCTTGGCTTGCAATTCGTGACAGATTGTCCACTAGAGTTCGTATGAGACTTTGGGGACAAAATCAACATTGTGTGTTTTGTGGAGCTCAAGATGAATCAAGGGATCATCTCTTCTTCACTTGTTCTTTCAGTCTCACGATTAGGTTGGAACTTTTTACTCATCTACTCCCATCTAATGTCTCGCCTAATTGGTCTATCATGGTTTCTACTCTCTCTTCTTACACCTTTGGTCGTATAGATAGTATCCTTGCTAAGATGGTTTTTCAGACGTCCATCTACTATATCTAGAGAGAAAGGAACACTCGTATACATGGCAGGGTTTGGACCAATCCTTCCGGCATTATTCGAATTATAAATAAGACTATCCGAAACTAGATTTCTTCTCTAGCATATAAGGCTTCTCATAGACTAGAGGGCCTTCTTCGTAGATGGTTTGAAGTTAGGCAATGATAATTATTTATTCTTTGTTCCTTGTTGATTCAACTTTGTATATAACTTTTTTTGTTGAGTAATAAATTTGAAATTTCAACAAAAAAGAAAATAAAAAAACTTGAATGTTAAATTGCTATAGGAACTGTTTCTCAAAAACTTGATTGGCTAAAATCAGAGTTTTTGAAAAAAAAACCAAAAACTATCCTAAAAACACTAACTAGTCAACACTTTAGTCCTGAGACAATAAGTGTAATGTTCTGTGAGCCTCACAAATCTGAATTTATAGAAATTATTAATTTACAGTAAAACTTATATATTAATAAAATCAGGATTACTCCGAAAATATAGTTTTTATTAATTTATAGAGATTATTAATTAATCAATATATTAATTGAACCATAAACTCAATTTGGACTATAAAATTATATTATTTTATAATGGTTGTTAATGAATCGAGTATTAATTTAAAGAAGCTATACTGCATGTTTTATAGACTTAGATTTTTATTAAGATTTTGCATCATTTGAAATCATTTAGCATTCATTCTCATTTTATGCTAATCTTTTGCATTTTAAAGTTTTAGATAGATCGAGTCACCTATTATTTCGTTTTGAGTCATTTTCAGATGATTTAGAGCCATATTTAGAGAAGACTTGTTTGATAATGGCAAAATAAGCAAAATGATGAAGTTTTTAGATATGAAAGAGTTTCTATCGATGACTAGACCGATGGATTGGACCGTTATATCAACATGAACCTTTGGAATTCTTGTGGAATATTATAAGGACGTGCAGACCGCTATGCTTGAGCGATATAAGGGTCTTCATCTTCTGAAAAATTATACGTGCATACATATCAATATACTTGGCCAATGAACGAGACGTGAAGCTTCTAAAAAATTATGCAGACCTCGAATCTGATATACTTGATCGATGATAAGACCTGAAGCTTGTGGAATTTATACAGGCCTCCAGACCGATGTACAAGAGCACCACCACAACACGATTTTGCTAAAATTTACTTGTTTTTCATTAAGTGCGATCCAATTTGTCTTGGGTCAATCCAATTTATTCTGAGTCAAGCTGGTTCTGTTTCTAACAACTTAGAACATCTTTGTAGAGAGAAAAAACTGAGTTTGGAGAAGACCTTTGTTGTTCTTGATATTGCTTAATCAATCTAGTGATTCTTTTCGTTCTCTTCTCTATCTCTTGCCATTATGATTTTTTTTTCTTTGATATCATCAGGCCCCGACTCTAGACCAAGGCAGGTGAGAGAATGGCTTTTGGGCTCTATATTCTAAGAGACCCTAGTACTTTTATACAATTTATATTTTATTTTCTGTTTATATTATCCACCAATTTTAGAGGTAATAATCTTAAGTAAAATATAGAGCTCCACTCAGAATTACAACATGGATGGGGTAGAATTTCCAACAAATGCTGTTGCACAACCACAACCGAACGGAAATACCGATGCATAGAGGCGGTGGAGTCGGTGGCTACTAAATTCGAACGGTGAAAGATGATCTCGAGCTAGTGAGCTTTTAACTCTTTTGATAATTATGTACTTTCTTTTGTTTTCTTTTCTAATTTGGCCTCTTTGGGTCCATCTTTTGGGCCTCAGAACCCATACTTTTGTAATGTTACTTGTAGCAGTTAAGCCTGAAATTTATTCTATTTCAAAAAAAGAGAATAAAATATAGGGTTGTAGTTGAACCTAACTAGAAAAAAATTATTATTTAAAATTCTAAAGTTCTGAGAATCTAATTAGTTAACAAATTATAGATATCTTTTTGATACTTTTGTCTTGTGGAGTACATTCTTCCTCTTCCATCTTCTTTTTCTATTTTTATTCTCCGTATTTTACTATCTCTTTGGTTTTTCTTACATCACGACAACTACATTTAACAAATAATTATTAATGTTTGTGTTTACTTTCTAATTCAAATGACTATAAATATAAGTGTTAACATAAAAATTTCAGGAATCTTAATTCAAAAAATAAAGTGTAAATCAAGGGCTGAAAAAAAAAGACGAGAAAAGATGAAGAATTTGTGAAGTTTCTGAGTAACGCTATGCTAAGGATGTTGAAAGGTCAAAATATTATAAGACTAATAGTGTGAGGGAGAAGTTTGTGATGGGAATCATGATAATTTTAAATATGACGAAGAAAAACTTATATCAGATGGATTTGAATAAAACACCAGAAAGTATTTACACTAGAGAAGAAGATGAGACTTTGGATTACTCATCCTGTGAGCTAGGAAAAGAATGATTAAGTATTAATATATTTTTTGGTGGAAAGAGTCCCATGAATAGAGTGCACAAGTGATGCTGCGGGGCACAGGATAATCATGATCAACCTGCAGATCTGATGAGATATGTAGGGACTATCTATTTACAACAGAACTCGAGATTTACACTGTAAGCCTTCCAACTTTGGAAGTTAGGCCCGACGACGGCTAGGATTTCATGATCTTCCCATGTTGGCACAAAGGCTAGGGTTTTGTTTTTTTTCTTATTCTCTGCGATTTTATTAATGATCAGCTGAAACAAATATATTAAAAATTTATGGTGGAAACCCTAATTACAATAATGGTCCATGAACCTTATTTGAATCCTGAAAAGGGGGAAAAACTAAAGTATTACGTGAACCAAAATTTCCAAATCGTGATGGTCAAATCGAATTGGCTATTAAGATTTGGATAAAATCAATCAACAACTTGGACCCAAATTCTAAGATAAATAATTAATCATATGGTTAATTATTTTTACCTAAAAATTAGGTCACTAATAGACCCTAAAAACCAAACACCGAAATATTCCCAAAAAGGCTTTTCATGGCTAAAAACAAAACAAAACAAAAGAAAGACCCATTAGAGAGACAATGCATGCGTGTGTCTAGGTCAACCTTGGTACCACGCTGCACCAAATCTCTCTCCATCTAAAAGACTCGACCCCGAGTCCGAGCTGGTGGTGTCCGTCTCTTGCTCTGCTACTTGAACTCTTCCAGGCTCTGGTTCATCTTCTTCATTGGTATCTCTTGTCAAGGATGTCAATGATTCAGTGTTTTTACACCCCTTGTACGCATGTGCATCTTTAAGAATTTGAAGAAATTTCTCCTCTAATGGTTTCTTGCATACTTCCTTGAGCTTTTGGTGCATCGACTTCCCTTGTTTCTTCTTTTTCTTCTTCAGAAGAGGTAGACTCTCAACAAGGTGGCGGGCAGCTTCAAACCTTTCTGGGTTAGAGTTGAGAGTGACAACTTGGTCTTGTCGTTGGACCATAAATGAGATTTAGAACCCGTTGTACATGACCCTATTGTTAAACGCCCAAGATCCTCCAAGTAGCAAGTGACACGCATTCGTAAGAATGATGTAACACTCAAGGCGATCTGTATAGACTCCATCAATAGAGAATGAAACTAAAACACGACGGGATACCTCAAATTCCTTTTCTAGTGACGTACATGTGGTGCAAGACTGCAAGTGAGCAAAGTGGAGGAGGCACAACTATACCACTAGTGTCGAGTGAATTACATTCACGTGACTCTCAGAGTCAATGATGAGAGTATACTACTGCCCGAGTATGTTGCAACTCGTTCAAAATAGGTGGTCCCTCACCCATGCGAAGTTCGGTGGAGGGGCTCAAGACTATCCTCTTTCTTGACCATCAGAGAGAATTTCTCCGGATTCTTGAGGGACATGGATGCATGCCATCCATTATGGCCACAACGTTAGATTGACCTCCTTGGATTGACGAACTTGACAACCCTTAAGATCCGATGTCCCTCTGGCCTCTAGGTAAGATTAGCTTCTTTGACCATTGTGTAGTGGAACACCACTCCATTCTACCATCAGTAGTAGAACTCTCACAAACTAGAGTGCTCACAAGAGAGCAGCATGTACAGAAGGTTTCAGATCTCGTGGATTAGTCTCCACGCGAGGGGCTCTTAGGGTTCTCTTGTTACTGCATGTTCCTTCATTCTCGAGGGTTTGCTTGTCCTTTGCGGGCCTTGCTCCAGTAGAAGCATTTTCTACAATAATGAGAGAGGGAAACTCATACGTATCCCTTGAGTCTTCCTTAGCAGTTTGATACTCGCAGATTATCAGTTCATGCTTCAGATGCACGTCTTCTTCGGTATACTCGAAGGTTGGTGGCTCTTCAAGTAGTCTCCTTAGAAGTAGAGACATAGCACATGGTGAGGGCTCAACCAGAGTTGAGTCAAGGCCTAGATTAGTCATGGTATTTGGTGTCCATGGGGTTGACGTGCTGGGATCTTTGCGATGAGCAGGTTTGGTGGATGTGCTTACAGCTCGTGGTGGGGTGGCTACGACCGATGCATAGCTTAGAGCTCATACGAGCACGTGTTGGGGCTGGTTTAGCATGTCACAGAGGATGGCTAGCACTTGAGTGGCTTGTTGAGTCAGCTGGTCGATGACTTGATGCTTGGCCATCAGTTCAAAGGTTGTGAAAGCAGATTTATCCTATGGTTGTCACATGGCGTGGTCATTGAGCAAACGTTGTTGGCGAAGGACGATGGTGAAATGATGAAGATGAAAGATTGCAGTTGCGGTGGTTACCTTGTTCTCCAGTGGGATTTAACTCATGAATCAGAGTTCTGTTCTGGCTTAGGAAGCCTAAAACGTTGGCTGTGATACCAGAATGATGCCGCAGGGCACCAGATAGACACGCTTAACCTGCAAATCTGATGAGATCTGCAAGGCTCGTTTACTCATAGCAGAACTCGAGGTTCACAATGTAATACTTCCAACCATGAGACTAGTCATAATCACATTTTTTGTACGGTCAACAGATGGAGCTACAATCGACATTGCAAAAAATTAGATTATCGACAAGTACGTCCAAGAAGAAATCAAAAGTGAAAAAAAACTCATTAGAGAGAAGTTTAATTTGAAAGTTTTTGTTTTGGTGAAAAATCTTGCTAAAGTAAATTTAGCATTCAGGGAACTAACGAGAAGATTTGTATGAAGAACAATGGAACCTTTTGAACTTCACTGAGACGTTTTTGGAGTTTGATTTAGTCACTGATGTTTGGATGTGAGGTTAATCTTATGATTATCAAAAAACTTCAAGAAGCAAAGTATTTTTCAGTTATTCTTGATTGCACTCCTAAAAAGAGTCACAAAGAGCAAATAAGTCTTATTATCAGATGTGTACATGTCTCTACGGCTTCGACACGAGTTGAAGATTATTTTGTTACTTTCATAGAAGTTGCTGATAGATCCGGGGAAGGAGTTTTTGAGTTTCTTTATGATACATTAACTAGTCTCAATCTAAATATTGAAGATGTAAAAAGACAAAGATATGACATTAATGAATCCAGTATGAAAGGGAAACACAAAGGAATTCAAAAAAGAATGCTTGATATCAATTCAAGAGCGTTTTACACGCCATGTAGTTGTCATAATCTTAATTTGAAACTTTGTGACATGGCCAAATCTTCTCCAAAAGCGATTTCATTTTTTGGAATCATCCAACACATCTACTGATTGTTTTCATCTTCTATAGCTAGATGGGAACTATTTAAAGAGATGGTTGGAGGTCTTACGTACACTTAAACCTTTATCAAAGACTCGTTCGGAAAGTTTTGTTGAAAGTGTTCAAGTTATTCGATTGCAAGCAACAAAAATAATAGATGCTTAGACTATTTAGCTGAAATTATGATGATCCTAAAGCTCGTAGTGAAGCTAAATCTCTTGGTACAAGTGAAACTCATGATATTGGAAGGTTTGAGTTCTTATTTGGTATGATTATTTGGTATAATCTTTTATTTAATGTAAATATGGTAAGTAAGGCGATGCAGTCAAGAAATATTGATATTGATAGTGCTATTTTTCAGCTAAAATGTTTGGTCTCCTATCTTGAAAATTATAGAGAAAGTGGTTTTAAAGAAATAAAAGTAGAAGCCACGATAATTGCTCAATCTATGGATATAGAGCCCAAGTTTTCAATGAAAATAAAACACATCGCTAAAATAAAAATGCAATTTGGTGAAGAAGAGGCAAAGGATGAAAGTGTGATGCTATGCACTGAAGATAATTTTAAAGTCGATTATTTCCTTAGAATTGTTGATCAAGCTATAGTATCTCTTCAAGTGAGGTTTGAAAATTTTGAAGAGTATAACAAAACTTTTGGATTCTTATTTGATTAGAGAAGACTCAAATCAGCAACTAAAGATGGCTTAATAGCATCATGTACTGACATTATAAATTCTCTAAAACATGGAGAACATTCAGATGTTGATGGATATCATTTATTCCTAGAGATCAAAGTTTTAAAAGAAGTGCTACCAAGTACGACTGTGAAAGCCATTGAGGTATTAGACTTTTTGATAAAGTTTGAAGGTTGTTATCCAAATATATAGATTGCTTACAGAGTGATGGTAATGGTTTCAGTTTCTGTTACCTCCACCGAAAGAAATTTTTCCAAGTTAAAATTGATCAAATCTTATTTACGACCGACTATGTGAGAAAATGGATTGAATGGTTTAGCTGTGTTATCGATTGAGAGAGATATAGTTAGAGAGTTCGATTATTCAAGTTTGATAGATGATTTTGCCTTGAAAACCACTAGAAGAATTATTTTTCAAAACTAGTAAATTACTATAAGTTTTGAACTTTTTTGGGTATTTTGGAAGCTATTTTTAATATTTTTGAAAGTAGTTTGATGTTTAAGTATGTGTTAAAATTAGAAGAAGGGTCCCTATTTTCAATATTTTTTATGGCCTCCGTATGTTCAAGACCGACCCAGGTTGTCATGAGTGAGTAATTAGAAATTGAGTTAAGGTTAGTAGGTTACGGGGTTTGATGATTGATTGATGATGCTTAGGTTATTAGATATTTGACTCTTCTTTATTTAGGTCACTCTTAATGTTAGATTCGGCTTGATCAAGCAAATCTAGAACATTGGAGTTTCATTGATGGAAAAATATTTAATGAAATATTTTAGTGAATGAAATTTTGTTCCGTAGCCAATAAGAGTTGATGTTAGAGTGATTCATGGATTTAATGGATTTATATGCTTATTTATTATATGTTTGGAAAATAAGAGTTTAGTGTGATTGGATAGTTAGTAAAATGATTAGTGTCATGAGAGTGAATTGATCTTCTTTAGTGATCCATGTCCTATGATTATGTTTATTGCTAACTTATTACACCATTAGTTAGTTGTCATTCCCCCAGAGCCGATTGCTATACTATTGGCTCATTGCTTTGAATTTTTTTTTGTCAACTTAACTCAATTTCTGATAAACGGTGTCTACGAAGGAGGTACATCATTCACAAATACAACTTTCCTATGTAGACCTCTAACCCTACGAGCTAGAAAATCCGCCTTGCGATTGATAGCCCAAGGAATCAAGTCAATAAAATAGAGACGGAAAGAGTTCCTAAGCCTTGAAAAATCTTCCAGATAAGGAAGGAAAGCTGGTCATTCTGACGGTTCTTCAGTCATATTCACCAATTCTGAGCAGTCCACCAGGAACTCAACTTCCAAAAACTGAAGAGCTAGTAAACACATCATGGCCCAAAGCAGCGCTTCAAACTCCGAGTGCAGGGGGGACAGACTTCGTCTTATACCTTGCACGTCTAAATTCACTCCACCACACTCAAAAGAGAAGCAAACCCAACCTAGTCCTGAATGCAACTCGGAGTCCTTCCAAGAGGCATCAACCATATACCTATGTCCTGTGAAGGCCGGATTAACAACAGGCGGACGAAAAATGGACTCCGAATTTTTGTTTATAATAATTGGGCCAGCGCCAGTTCATTTATTAAGTAAATCATGCGCTGAAGTCCAGGCAAAAGCTTCAGACTCTGCTTCCAATATTAGCTCTCTTGAATCTTTCCCTTTACTAGAGAATATCTTCTCATTCCTATTTTTCCACAGTAACCATAAAATCAAAGGATAACTTAAAAACTCTCCTATTTTGGGAGTCGCCAAATAAGGTGATCCATGTTGGAGTAAATAGACAAACTGGGAAAAGAGAGACCTGCTGGTATCTTGGATAAGGCCCATGCTTGAACAGCTACATGGCACTCGAAAAGTACATGGTTTATTGTTTCGGACTCCGCTCTGCATCTATCACAATGTAAATTACATCGGATTCCTTTCCTTTCAAGGTTAGTTTTAACAGCTAAATGCCCTGAAACCGCTTGCCACATGAAGTGCTTAATTGTTTGTGGAGCTTTTATGTCCCAAATCTCTTGAATATTAGGGCCGTATCGGGTAATATTGACTAATATTTCGTTCCACTCAATATACTGATCGAACTGTGTAATTTCCTGTCTTGGTAAAATACCATCCTAGTCTATCCGGTTTAGAATGGTGAGGAATGTGTAGACCGAGAATGATTGTGGCATCATGGGGACAGAAAAATTGTCTGACCAAAGTTTCTTTCCATAACCGTGAATTAGAATCAATTAGATCTGATACTTTTAAGTTTAAAAAAAATCTCGCGCCATACCTGTAGCCGGGCGGGGTGAACTATCCGGAATCCAGGGGTCTGTCCAAACCCAAATAATGTCACCATTTCTAATTCTTTTGATTAAGCCTTTCATTAATAGGGCTCTAACCGAAGTTATACTTCGCCATCCGTACGAGGGTGAGTATAAATTACGTGGTTCCAGAGGTGAAGTATTCGTATAATATCTCCCTTTGAGAATTCTTGCTAATAGAGAGTTTGGGTAAACCAAGATACGCCATAGTTGTTTAGCTAGGAGAGCAAAATTGAACTCTTTGATTGCTCGAAAGCCCAAGCCGCCTTCAGTTTTATGTTTACATAAAGTATCCCATCAAGCCCAATGTATTGTGCCACCAGAAATTAGCAATAGCCGTTGTTATCTTAGTCGTTAATACTTTTGGGAGACGATAGCAGGACATCACATAGGAAGGAATTGCTGTGAGAACAGATTTTATAAGGACTTCTTTCCCTCCTTTAGATAAAAATTTGGCTGACCAAGAATTAATGCGCGCTTCTATTCTCTCCTTAACAAAAGCAAACATCTTGGATTTTGGACCTTCTAATCCTTCCGGTAAACCTAGGTATGTACCCATACCGTCAATCGTATGTATTCCTAGTTTCTCTTGTATTTCCAATTTCTAATTCTCTTGTTAGTCTTTAAAGCATGAAACATTTCTTGTGCAATTAAAATGTTATCCGATATTAGTCTTCCGGAAACAAAAGCGGATTGTGTATCCGAGATCAGATGTGGTAGTATCAACTTCAATCTTAGACATAGTACTTTAGAGATGACTTTATATACCATATTACATAGACTTATAGGTCGGAACTCCACCATCTTTGTGGGTCTGGATGTTTTTGGTATAAGACGTATGTTTGTATGATTGAGTGCTTGATCAAAGAAACTTGTTTCCAGAAAGTCATTTACCAACTTCACTAGATCCTCCTTTATAATATGCCATGATTGTTGGAAAAAGAGAGCCGTCATGCCATCTGGGCCAGGGGCTTTCCTTGGATCCATCATAAAGAGGGCTTTCCTAATTTCTTCTTCCGAGGCCTTTCCTAAATAAATGTTATTCCAATCATCTGAAACTTTTTTCTCAGTACCCTCGAGAGAAGAGTCAAAGTCTGTTGTGCCATTAGATGTAAAGAGTTGCTTAAAATATGATACAGCTTCGTGCTCTATATCTCCTTCTTGATCTACCCAAGCACCCCCATCCTTATATAATCCGATAATCCTATTTTTTGCATGTCTCTGTTTTGTGTATGCATTAAATTTTTTTGTGTTTTTGTCTCCTTCTTGTAGCCATTTGATCCGGCTCTTTTGCTTCCAATAGGTTTCTTCTTCTTTGTATGCCAGATGGAAGTCTGCCGAGACCTGTTGAATCTCGTGAGATGGACAAGTATCCAATTTCTTCATTTCCTCAATTTTATTCTTGAGAAACTCGATCTTTTTCTTAGAAGGTATTATTTGTTTGTTCCGCCATTTTGAGAGTTCTCTTCGACAATTAGAGATTTTATTTGCTATCTTGCAGCGTCGAAGGTTTGCATATCTTGTCCAGTCTATTTTGATTGTATTCTCAAAGCCTGGTTTTTCAATCCATCTTTTATCAAAACTAAACCCGTGGCATCTATAGGTAGCATTGTACTTCATTTCCACCAGAATTGGCTATGGTCAGAGCCAATCATCCGTAGATATTCTATTGTAGAATTTGGAAAAAGTAAATGCCAATCTTCGTTCCCAAAAGCTTTATCGAGTTTGCATCGAATAATTTCGTTTTGTCTGACTCCGCGGCATGACCAAGAATCTCAGATACATGGAAATTCTACCAAACCATAGTTCCTGATCATATTATTAAACGGAACAAAGGAATTGAGGCTTCGTAGCCGCCCACCTTTTATTTCGTGATGTTCTGATATCTCATTGAAATCACCAACCGTAAGCCATGATTCTGTTCTTTGGACTCCATAATGCGTTAGTCGCTCCCACACTTGCTCTCTTAAATAAATGATCGATTATCCATAGATGAAAGACATATACGTCTTAGTGCCTCGGAGGTCCACATAAATATCAATGATGTTTTTGTTTTTAAAATTCAAAACTATATTATAGTGATTTTGGTACATTAGGCATAACCCTCCACTTGTTCCTACCGGTTCAACAGTTATCATGTTATTCATATTAAGATCTCCAGCCAATTTCTCCACGAATCCTTCACTACGTTTTGGTTCCATTAAAAATAGGAAATCAGCTTTTGTTTGTTTCATTAAATCTTTCAAATGATCTAAAGTGATTGGAGTTCCAACCCCTTGAAAATTTCATGAAAGGACTTTAAACATTAAAATTATTAAAATTAGAGACATAGAGGGTCGATGCCCCAACTGAATGAAATATAGTGAGAATTATTACTAAGATTAGTTTGCAAAAAGGCCACGCTAGCTTAAGTTGGTGGATAATAGAAACTCCATCTATTATTATTAAAGTAAACTTGAAAGGAATAGGAAACAAAGGGTCTGGACATCCCAAACTTGATATGCGAGATGAAAAGATCATTAAAATAATACAAAAACTTAGTTGGCCAATGCCTTCAGACTTGATGTGTCTCCTTCATCCGATTTTGAGCCATTCATCAGCTTCTTCCCACCATTTGGTTTCCTCTAATGCGTTTCCATTGTATTCACAATATTCTGTTTCTTAGAGTTAACACCTTTTATGATAGAGACTTGTTTTGCACCTTTCTTAACACCATCAGATGATGTAGCCTTATTCTCACCTTTGTTCTCCTTCGACTGTGATGATAATTGTGGTTTTGCAGCTGCTTCTTTATCCTTCAAGGCACTAAGGCACGCCTGTTTTTCCTCATCATTAATTGTTCCATCCTTATGTAGCTTTTCAATTTCACCAAAAGGCATTAAATTAGAAGTGTTTTCAAAGAGCAAATCGCAGTTCATTGGATCATAATCATCAGCCTGTCAATCCTCTCGATTCGCTTGGTCTTCCTTTGCCTCTTGATGTTTGGCCAGAATTAATTTCACAATCCTCAGTCCCAGAGACAGATGTTTTTAACTTTTTAGATGAAGATAAGGCTTCTGATAAAACCTGGTTTTCCTTGTGTAGCGAAGGAGGATTACTATTTGTAACACCCTCTCTTTCAGCTATTCATTTGGTTTTCCGAGCACATGGTATGGGTTGCCGATCAACTTGTTCACCTTCTGTTTGGTACGGCTTCGCTGCTTATTCTTCTTTAGTGACCCCTTTCTTTGGTAAATCCATGTGTTTCGGGATGTACCAAGTCGTCAACCTGTTGTTGTTTATGTTAGATCCATATTGATCAAAACTTTGGTATCGATGACCTTTTTCCCCCTACATCCTTGATCCTTCCTGTCATTATTCATTAAGGTGCCTTTATAACCTTGATTCCGGTCTATTTGACGTTCTTGTCGGTCTTGTCTTTCCTTCTCCACGTCCCGAGATTCATGTTTGGCTAACCTCTTACATCTAGCAACGTCGTGGTTTATGTAATTACAATAACTACATATTCCATTCAAGCGATCATATTTGATCCTGACTAACGTTTCTTCACCTTCCTCAAATTCGACTACTGTTTTAAAACAATCGCCTTCATGACATTCACCTCCACTAGGACTCTTGCACTTTCAAGATCTATCTTTAGCACTTTCCCAAGCTGATCACCAATGGTCTGGAAAACCATCTCTGCAGCGTATTCAGTTGGGATGTTTGAGAGGGTTGCCCATAGAGCTAGAGTAGCAGGATATTATTTTGGAGCCTTTGGAATCCAATGATCCATAGTAACCATCCATCCGTCAAAATGTGTAGGGCCAAGATTTAGAACGTCTTCCAGATCCTTCACGTCACGAAAAGTGAACTGAAAGTGTCCAAAGCCTAGATCAGTACCATAGACTCTATCTTCCAAACGCCATATTCGTGGGAATCTTTGGATCAAAGCGCCTACTTCTTGTTTTGCAGGGTTCATACACCTCCCCAAAATCACTTTCAAACATCTTGCTAAAAGGTTGCTGTTGTCAAATTTTGGAATCTTCACACGGGGTATGACCACAGATGAGCTCCTCATTGTGTTCTTCTTTTGTACATTGAGTTGAGCCATCACGCAGATTGTGTGAGTTAAAATCCTAAGAGAAAGAAAAGATAAAGATACTTGATGTGTAAATCTCAGAATATGGAGAATATAAAGACGTTCCGCAGATGTAAAGGATATTGTATCATAAATGTACTTGGATTCTTGAATTAAATTGAGCAGTAAATGCAAAAATATTCTGTGTAAAACGAAGGAAACCTCGGACACTTCTTTCCTTAAACATAGCCCTTCATTGCCAAGTAATTTTCGTGGAAAAGGATTCTTATTGGAACTTCCATATTCTGCAATATTTTCATGGAGCATAGTAAATAGGAGAATCTGGTCAGTAAAGCTAATCCAGATACATCAAATTAGTTGCTTAGTAGGGTAAACTTGGAAAGTCGATTTGGTCTTATTAACCATATCATCAGTGTCCAAAACTAGAATTCGAATATAAAAGCTCGTGTATAAATGCAAGAGAAACACTTTCCTTTTCAGACGAATCCATTCAAAATTTCCTCTCCAATAAAATTTGTTTCCACCTTTACATGGTAGGCTCGTCTCTATTGTTTTTGGACATAGACTTTTGAGATCTCCAATCCATAAGCTCCATGTTAGGTTATACCAAGGGATAAAAACACTCCAATTGACCTTCCGATACATTGATCTTGTTTTATTTTGCCTTGTAGAACATTTATAAAATAGCACATAAATTCTGTTTATGGACCACCGTAAGAATTGATTCAGAAAGATGGTCCTTGAGTAGTCTTCCTTTTGAGGGATCCTTGTTGCCATTAAACAGAGTAACTGTATACTCTCCTGAAATTGGACAACACGAAGTTGAACTTGATTATTATGATCCATGTAAAGCAAATTGTAATACTTGATGCAATTAAACCAAGTTTATTAAGAGTAGTATCCTTGTAGAGCACATATAATTCCTCAAATTGAGAGGAGAAGGTCACCATCGATTCACCTTCTTTAGATGAAGAGAGGCTGAAATGGTTTAAATAGCTTCCATAACAAATGTTTGGAAGGGGCCATAAGAGGTTTTGCTTGAAATTTGAATCGGAATATGGACTTCTAAAGCCTTCGTCGGTCTTCATCAGAGAATCTTGTAGAGCTTTTTTGGGTAGGACTTCCAGATCATCTAGTTTATAAATTGAGTGTCGATCTCTATAGATTAGGCTCCTTATTACGAACTTGATAAGTAAATATCGTCTTTTTTGTTTGTAAATTCGCTCGACATACAGATCTCGATCCTCTTTTTTCTTCTCCGGGTACAACCCTAACGCCTGTAAAATCGTTGCATTTGAATTGATCTGATTGTTCTCCTTTTGATCCATCGAGGAAGCAAATGATAATCCCCAAAGAATTGTTTTAGTTTGTGGGTTACAGTCTTCGCCGATAATCTTCCTTTGTCGCCGAAAATTGTCCTCATCGCATCCTCTTGGAAAGTGATAAAACATCACAAGTTCTACTTCTTTGAAAATTTTCTTTTAATATCATTATCTAAGTGTTTGATATATCTCCTTCTTAAATTAGTTGCATTATTAGTTTGCTTTTGTTTTGGTTAACTTTTTAGTTTAGTAGATTGTTTGGTTTTTCTTAAAGTTTGAGTTAGACTTTACTTATAAACCCAAAATCATAGTTGATTTAGATTAAGCTGAATTTTCATATTTTAGTGTGCTAGTTCTAGGCTCTTTGTGGGTTTGATCCTAAAGGATTACATCGTGTGTTTTATCTTTTCGAAACTCTTTTTACGTGACCTTCCGAGTTCACAAACTTCACAGAAGCTTACGCCATTTTCTTCTTCTCTCCTTGGGCACCCTATCTTGACAAAAATCTCCAATTGATCTTTTCTCCATGTGTGCTAGTCTTTGGTGCCACCTCTTTGTAGTATCAATATATATATTTTGGATATGTTTATTTGGCTGTGTCTTCACTGATTTTTTAAGATAATACAAATTATTTCTATGTTTTCATGACAAGACCTTATCTTTTACTTTGTAAGATTGAACTCTATAATCTTTAAATTTGTAATTGTACCCCGACTGTTTTAACTGACCATATAATATCAAAATTTTGGTCCTCTCTGGAATATACAATATTTGATATAGTCAAGAATTATTCATACATCTGAATGTTCAATAGTGATTTTACCAATTCATTTCACTGTATATGCTATGTTATCCCATTAACACACAACTTCTTTCAAATTTCTTGGTGAAATGTGAAAATACAACCTGAGTTTAGAACCCACTTATCTGTTGATGCTAAAAGACTAACCATATATGTAGATGGTTTAGGTAGGATTACCGCCACATTTGCTGAATTCTAACCTTTGTTTTGTCCTCTCTATGGGTAATCTCATTTCTAGTGATTTTCATCGCCACAAATCCAACATGCTCTCACATTAATACCTTGTTTTGATCTTGAATGGTATTGATCTATCTTTTTAGATATTCCTTTGCCTTTACCTCTGTTATTTCTTGATGTGACTAAGATTTTACCATTAATACTACACCACAAGTGCAGAGTAGCAATGTTGATGGTAATACTAAGAGATAATATCCTTAAAGAACAACGACTAGGTAAAAAATCTTGTGTAAACAAATCAAAAAGTAGGAAAATGATAAAAAGGAATTGTGCTTATACACTGAATTACTAAATTGCATAAAGTAAATGGACAAAAATGTAAATTGCATAAATAAAAGACTAAAAAGTAAATGACATAAAAATACAAAACTTATGTAAATAAAATAAAACTAAAGGGACTGAAAAATAAATAAACTAAATATTGGGCTCTAAGGTTTTGAAACTTTCACAGGCTTCCCTAAACTAAACTAGTGATCAGATTGGTTGTCATAAACATCATTTTCAACTATGAAATTAAATCAAACTAACACACCTCTCGATAACGCTAATCCCTAAACAATTTATCATAGAAGCGCCTAAACTCTCATTTCAACATGAAGTTTTAAGTTAATATTTACATTAATGGTGAACAATCCACTACGTTCACAATATATTTTGTCCTTTGCTAAGAACGCCCATGACTCTACTGCTGCACTTATATATAGTATTATCTTAGCCTACCATGCGCTAATGTGCGCATGAATCTCTCTAGTCAGGTTCTAGGTAATCAAATCTAGTACCAACATTAAGTTCATATAAGCTGAAATATATATATATACATATATCATTTGATGCAGGGCGGCGCAGCAAAACGGTGGAATCTTGTTAGAAATATGGATAGCCAAGCTCAACCTTTAAATTCATGGAGATCTAATGGACCTTTCTCTTAGCTAGACGAATAGAATAAAGTCTAGAAGAGTACCAATCAATTGGCAAAATTAAATCAAGCCTCACGATCTGTCTTCTTCTTTGAAGAGAATGGAATCAATCTTCAAACAAAGACATAGAGAAACTAGGAAATCCTTTTGAGAGAAAACTCTTGTTCTTTTCTTTTATTTCAATGTCAACTAATAAATTAGGTTAGAAAGAATTACAACTTATATAGGAATTCTTAAGAAAACCTAGTTCTTAACGGGCCTAAAAAAGTAGTCCAATTAATTAGAATTAATTAACTAATTAAAAGAAAGGATCAAAAAACTAACCTAGTCTTGGAAATAGTCTTTAGTCTAGTGGCAGGTGGTAAACCCAATAAAAGCAGGCGCACTTGTACATCCAGGGATCGAATTCTACTGCCTACATTATGTAGGAATTTGGCTAATGGGTCGGCAAGGTTGTGCTCCATTGTTGACAAAAAAAAACTAATCTAGTCCTTCTAATCATATGAGTCAAAATTTGAACATAATTATGAAGGCCCAAAGGAATAATTACATCCCAATTAGGATAAAGAAAAAGTTAGAGGCTAACCAAGGCTAAGCAAGCCTTTCAAGAGTTAGTAGCCGCATGTGCAGGTCCATGATGCACCATCATTCAACTTAAGCACAAATTTAATTCAATTAAACCATTACAAAACCCTTATTAACTTATTATCAAATGCTTCCATGACCTATGGATCACCATAAAAAAGGTATAAGGTGGTGCATTTTTACAACAAAAGTCTTAAGGGGTATTTATAGCCCCTTGAAAAGATAAAATCCTAAGGGATATTCTCGAGAATATTTTAAATGGAGATTGATCCACACAAGGATTAGTCAATCTGGTAAAAAAGTAAAGTGATTTATTTATGTCAATAGGAGTAGATGGATCGATCTTATGACTCGACAAAATTCTTTGACTTTTCTGCATCTCAGATCGACTGATCCAAAGGTTGATCGATCGGTCTGGTCATCCAACAAAGTCTTTGATTCTTCTTGCTAATGGAATCAATCGGTCTGGGTGTATATCGATTGACCTCATCATCCAAAATCAAGCAAACAAGGTAGATCAATTGATCTATGATCTTGGAAGACTTATCGGCTTTTAATTTTCACTATGTAAGTCTTGAATATCATTTTAAGATTTCTTGTCTCAAGATTTGACTCTAAACTCAAAATTTTGGCTTCGAAGTGCCCAAAAACCTATTAAGTGCTTAGAAACTAAGACAAAACTACAAAATCAAAGTTTATCCTAATTCTAGATTCGACCATATACAAATGCTGCAAAAGTAGACCCTACTATATGCTAAAAAGTGGTAAATATGGACACATATCACTTCTCTTGTGTGACATTCCTCTATTCACCACTATTTAACATTTTTTGTTTGTTTGTAAAGCAAACCCTTTTGTATCACATTAGCTTCCAATGAATAAGCACCCATGATCACATCATTCATAGTAAGCGAATCCATTCTTGCTATGAATTTGAAGGTGTGAACTAAATGATCAAATAGTGGAGGAATACCAGTCAATAACGATACAACTTGATCCTAATCTTCAATTTTTATCTTTATACTTACTAAATCTACTACTAACTTGAGAATCTCATCAAGATTCTCATCAAGTATTTGGTCTTCATCCATCTTGAAGCATGAAAGTTTCCTTTTGAGATTGTTTCGATAAGAGATAGTCTTTAATCTGGTTATTTATTTCTAGAGCTCTCCGCTGACCCAATTCACTTCTCTAATGCATAATATTTCGAAAAACACATCTGTGAGGCATTGAGTGAGCAAGCTCATTGCTCTCTTATCTTTTATTGCCTACTTTACATCATTCTTCTTAACCTCTTCCTTGCTGTATTTATCTGTCTTTGAAGGTTGTTCTTCTTCTTCAGGTTCTCCTCCTAGCCAATCCCTGAATCTCAAACTAACCGAGCACTCGGTATTTCCACAAACCAAAATCTCCTTTACCATCCAATTTCACCATCCAAAATTTTGCTGGTGTTGTTTCCATGATTGTTCACTTAGATATTCTTAATTGATAACGTACAAAATTATCAATTAAAAGATTTAAAAAATTTCTTGAACACTTGCTTTTTGAACACTTATACTTAGGAAAGCAAAATTTAATACATTATTTTTATTTAGAAATGGCTTATTCAATTTTGTTGATGATTCTGCTCATGAATAAGATTTTGATATGATGTTGCAAATACTTGTGTTGCGAGGTGAATTCCTTCATCCTACTAGATTCTCACAATCACGTTTTCGATGAAGATAACTCTCTAATCATTAACTTGTTCACACTCATATTTTTTCTTGCTTGAACTCTATAATCCTGATCTTTTCTTCACTTATCATCTTGATCGCTTTAACTCTGAAGCTCTGATACGATTTCTAGATGATGATACCAAATAAAGTGATTAACTTCCTGGATAAGAAGCTTGAACCGAGCTAAATTAACTTTCCAATTAGCTCTCATCTCTCACTCACACGAATTATAGAGTTCTCCAAACTGGCTATATCTCTTTTCATGAGCTTTTACCCCTGGAATCCACTAATCTTTCTTATTCTTCCTCCAGACATCTTGAGAGAATATCATTAAAGATTTTGAGATGGAAAGAAACTCGACAATACCATATCTTTCAGAACTTCTACCCCTCTCCAAACCTAATTCTCATCGTTGGTCTGAAAAATTGTTTTTCTTCTTCCAAGAAATTGGACAGAATTACATACTTGTAGATGATTCAACAACCTAAGTCGGTGTAGTTACTTCTGGTTCAGAAAAAGCACATCCAATCATGACAAAGCATGAAGGCAAGTTTTCAGATCACAATTGAACATGTCGAGGTCCATCTATTGGAGAAATAGTTTGATATTTATGTCAACTTTGAGTTAACTAAAGAGCTCAGGAACAATCTCAAGAAAAATATGAAGTTAAAGATGAAGGGAAGAAACATTAAATTACCTCAAGATGGGCTTTGATAACAAGATTTTTACGTCTTAGCTCTCAAATACCTAATAGACAGACAATCAGTTCTAGTAAAAAAGGCTGCCGAACCAAATGTGTGGCTTGCTAGCACTCAGAACACAAAGAATCTAACAAATCCAAGCCGAATCTAAAAGAATAATTGCGTCACCAAATCATCAATGAAAATAACATAAAACGAAACATGTAAAAGTAGAGCAATAAATATTAGTAAACAACAGCTAGGTAATAAGCGATTAAAAAGCTAGTCAATGAGGAGAGAGGTTATTAATCTATGCTTAGCTAGGAGCCTCTAAACTGCTTAACAAACCAACATGAATCAACCTCAGAACATGGATTCAACACAATCAACATCATTCTCATGAATACCGAACTTTGCTTAACTAAACCCATACTTAACCATTAATGAAAATAACATAAAAAAAGAATGTAAAAGCAGAGCAATAAATAAGATCAAACAACAGCTAGGTAATAAGAGATTAAAGAGCAGGACAATGAGGAGTGAAGTTATTGATCTATGCTTAGCTAGAAGCCTTTAAATTGCTTAACAAACCAACATGAATCGACTTCTAAACATGGATTCAACATAATCAACATCATTCTCATGAATATTTGCTTAACTAAACCTAGACCTAACTCTCATTAACAAAATCTAATCAAGCAAGCATGATGAATCAACCCAAAACATCCAATAATCAGCCTAAACAACCAATTTCTTGAGCTAGACTTGATTATCTTAGAATTTAGTTTATTCAAGCATTTTATCAAACACTTGTTAGGTGGACAAATGCAATAATTAAAATGACCAATAAGAAATCAGCATTAAGAACACTAAATCTGATTTCTAAGCTTAAACAACCTAGAAGCAACCTAGATCCACATAAATTTACCTCATTTCCTCATAACCCACAGTAAGCTACTCACTAACCATGATTAAATGCAAAAACCTAGAAAAATAAAAGACATAACTAGAAAGAGCAGAAGAAGATAAGCACGATTGAAGAAAGGAATAAACTCAGAAAATCATTACTTTAAACAAGATCTTGCATTGAAATGGTAAAAACTAAGAAAAGAAGGGAAACGTCTTCTTAGATCTCTGCCAAAAAGAGTAATAAACCATGGTTCTATTTTTTGTGGGCTAAAAACTATTTATAGCCAACTTTGAAAAAACCCTAAAAAGTTAACACGAAGAAAAGTGAACAAAATAGAAGGTCGGTTGGGACAACTCCGGGTTTGCATCTCGAGTTCGGTCATCGAGTTATGTGTCATCTTGAGCGATCCGACAACTTAAGTGGAGTAGTTCGCGTCTTGTGGTCAAGTTGTGCCATATCTTCGGCGGAAGTGCAACTCAATGCTGTTTGGTCAAGTTTTCAAATTGAGTCTTGTTTCAGCTTGTCTGTGGGCATATAACTCAACCAGTTTGGTCAAGTTAGTGCTTTGAGTTGGTCCGAATCTCATATATAGGCGCTTCTGTTGATCGTGTCCAACATTCCAGTCTGGTCCATGCCAGTTGTAATGCCCCGACCATCGCCTTAATGGGCCCACGTCCACTCAGGATCCTACAAACCTTTAAATCATCACATGATCTTTCCCCGCGTTTTTTCCTCACTCACATGGTTCCGAGAATCACTTTCTGAAAGGTCACCCATATTTTAACTACTCCAGCTCAAGCATTCTTGACCATGGAGTTCTCTCTAGACAAGTGACCAAAAAGATAATGCACTTTGGTGACATAGGTGGCCAAATAAATTTTTTTAAACCTCTCCGCATGCACTACCACATATCATATTTCCTGAAACCAAGATGTTACAATTCACCCCCACTAATTTATCACAACGTCCTTGTTGCGTATCCAGATCGTCACCTCGGTGGTGTGACTCCTTTTGTCTCCGCACAAGTCTGGGTTTGGCTCTAATACCACTTGTAACACCCCGACTATCGCCTTAATGGGTCCACGTACACTCTGGACCTTACCGACCCTACAAATCACCACATGATTTTCCCCGCGTTTTGTTCTCACTCACACGGTTCCGAGAATCACTTCTCGAAAGCCACCCATCTTTGAACTACTCCATCTCAAGCACACTTAACCCTGGAGTTCTCTCTGGACAAGTGACCGAAAAGATAAGTGCATTTTGGTGACATAGGTGGCCAAATCAATTCTTTTAAATCTCTCCTCATGCACCACTACATATCATATTTACTGAAACCGGGGTGTTACACTAGTCCTCACAGCCATTATTGCATCCAAAACGCTTCAAAAAGCTTCGAAGTACCTAGAATTCACTCCATATGCGCATGTATGCAATGAAAATGAAATTTATGCAATATAAACCTAAAATGACTCTAATATGGTGCAAATGCAATGAATATGGATGCAAAATGTGCCAATAAGGCTCCTAAAACATGCTAAAATTCGGACATATCAACTCCCCCAAACTTAGTCTTTACTTGCCCTTAAGAAAATGCATTGAACTAAGAAGGAAGAGAGGTTGGAAACACAGGGAAAATCTTGCTTAAAACAAACAACCTATCAGATTGAGAACCGTAATCCACAAGTGAACTTGAACTCTACTGGTATGACCACATTGTACTCGCCTACAAGCTTAGCATCCAACCTAAGGTGTCTATCAGAACACAAACTTGATTCCTTATTTCTAGTGGTGCAGGCGTCAAAAGGGACTAAAGATCAAAGAACATGTGATTCAACTTCCCTGAGTTTAGCATGACTTAATTCGATTAAGCACACTTATCTTTTCTTGTTTTGGTTCAGTTTTAGCACATGCTCATAGTTTTTAGGATCCACAATTGTTCAGAGGTTTGCTTCACATCCTTTTTGAGGATCCGCAAACATGAAAGGTTTGCTTCATGTCCTGTTCTCAGCTTTCTCAGTGAGATACAAAAATGTACGGGTTTACGCACATCCCCCATTCACCTTAGAAATCATTTAATGAGCTGCATTTGTAAGAAGAGTCCCCTTTAGTTACTGTCAAGTTAAACTTATGGGAGGAAAGCATTCAATGCATCTCAAGGCCCTAGATTAACAATTAAAGTTCAATTAGAAGAAATCAAATCAGGTTCTTTCCAGATGCAAGAAAAACAAATGCCTCCTAGGTGGATGATCTACCATTCAGCTTTCTAAAGATTGCAAACCGCAAATTGTAAAGTTCACTGTGGTTACTAACCAACGACCTAACAAATTCGCTTATCATAAGCAAGATAATTCCCGAAACACAAGTGCAACTAGACTCAATCTATATGAAGGCAACTACATGACACTCTATTTTTGGATATTTGAAAAAGTTTTTTGGTTTTTATATGCCTTATAGCCAATGCATGATCAAAAACATGATGAAAAGAAAAATCTTTATGTATTTTTATGCTATAGATGATATGCATGATCTACTATGGAAATCAAACTAAGAATCATAGAAAACAAAGTCAATGTCCTCTAGAACCCTCCCACAAAGCTTGAAGGTGAATCCTAGACGAATCAAACAAAATAAAATATGCAATGGTATATACAATAAAAAGAGTGAAGTGGTACGTGTTAGAGACTCGTTGAATGGGTGCGGAGGCATAACTTGAGTTGGCAACTTGAACTCAGAGTGCCGAGTTCATATGTCCTGTTGCCTAGAAAGCCACAACTCGATATGGTGTGCTCGGGTTTTTACTTTGAGTGCGGTTGGTTCTTGGCTCGTTTGGGTTCAACCTTCCAAAATTGCTGCCTAGAATCACTGCACTCGGTTCCATTAAGTAAAGGGGCCTGAAAAACAAACAAGCCGACCACAAGAACAAGAGAAGATGGCAAAAATAAACAAGTATAAATATTAAAAACTCAAGCAAAGTATATGTACAAAGATATGCATGGAACTTCCTCCCAAGTGAGCTTGTTTAAAGTCACTAAGCTTGACTTGCACACTCATTTCAGAGTTGGGGTGGCTCATCGAGAACTGCTGAAGTTATCTTAGAAATTCTTTCATTAGCCAAGTAAGGCTTAACTCTCTGCCCGTTTACTGTGAAATTTCCCCCATTTTGTTGATAAGAGTGATTGGACCAGGCCACTTTGATTCCAACTTCCCAGGAAATAACTTGAACCTTGAGTTGAATAAAAGCAGTTGATCACCAAGTGTGATAGTCTTTTATGCTATCTTCTTGTCATGGACGGCTTTAGTCCTTTCCTTGTAGATCTTCAAGCTTTCATAAGCATCTAGTCTGATATCTTCGAGTTCATGCAAGTCAATGAGCCTTTTGTCTTAGGCTGTTTTGAGATCAAAGTTTAGAAACTTTGTAGTCCAGATTGCCTTGTACTCGATCTCAACACATAAGTGGCATAATTTCCCATACAACAGCTGGAATGGAGTCCTTCCAATTAGAGTTTTAAGAGCTGTCCTAAGTGTATCATCAAGCTTCATAGCCTAGTCTTTCTTTGATGCACAAACGATCCTTGAGAGTATTGCCTTGATCTGTTTGTTTGATACCTCAACCCGCCCACAAGTTTGTGGGTGATACGGTGTAGCCACCTTATGCTCCATGCTTATTCACCAGGTTCTCAAACAACTTGTTGATGAAGTGAGATCCACCATCACTGATTACAACTCGTCGCACTCCAAATCTGGGGAGATGATGTTTTGAACAGTTTAATCACACCTTAGTATCAGTGATAGGACAAGCTATAACCTCAACCCACTTAGAAACATAGTCAACAGCCACCAGAATGTAATTATTTCCATGTGATGGGAGGGGGTTGAAAGGTCCCATAAAGTCGATGCCCCCAACAATCAAATACCTCAACGTGCAGAACTGGATTCTGAGGCATCTCGTTGCATTTGCTGATGTTGCGGCAAGGATCACACTTTGAGATGAAGACCTAAGTATCCTTGAACATTGTTGGCCACAAAAACCCAGCTTGTAGAATCTTCTGCACTGTCTTAAAGCTTGCAAAGTGTCCTCCATAAGTGGAGACATAGCAATGCTCCAAAACTTCCCCTTCAACAATGCATCATCTAAACAGCCCATCTGACCCCTTTTTATACAGATATGGCTCATCCCAGAAGTAATGGTTGACATCCCTAAAGAACTTTTTCCTTTGATAAGAGTGTAGACCCTAAGGTATTTCACCAATGACTAGATAGTTAACTAGGTCAGCTTACCAAGGCAGTGAAGATCCAGCAAGCTTATTCTTGACCTGAACTCTATTTTCCATGTTTTGCAGGCTAAACTCGTCTTCATGCACTACGAGTTGGCAAGTCGAGTTCTGCCCCTGATGCTGGTTTCCTTCTGCTTCAATGGTCATAAGCTGCTCTTTAGATATTGAGTCATCAATGCGGATTGGGTCCTCAATCATCATTCTTTACAAATGATCAGCAACTTTGTTTTTGATCCCTGGTTTGTCAACAATCTCCATATCAAGTTCATGAAGTAGTAGGATCCATATTAGGAGTCTTGGTTTGGATCCTTCTTCTTCATAAGGTATTTCAAGGCAGCATAGTCTGTATGTACTATCACCTTAGATCCAACCAAGTATGACTTGAACTTCTTAAATGCGAAAACTGCTGCAAGTAGTTGATAACAAGGTTTTTGGTCTAAGAGATCAAATCATTGAAGCATAGTGGTAAATAAAAGGGATTGTCGAACCAATACTCAGGAGTTGCTTGTAATCAATCTATCTACTACTAGTTCCTAGTTCAAGCAACCTATCAATCTGTCACAAAGATAGGCTATATTTTCTAGTGAGCTTGCAATCTAGCTAATAGGAAAAAATAGACTAAAGGACAAATTAAAAACAGAACATAAATATCCAAAACAGAGAAACACTTAAAAAACAGAGCAAGATGATAGCAATAAATGAAACTAAGATGAAAAGCATGAATCTAGAGGATAAGAGGGGTTTGATCGACGATAGACTCGCCGATCCAACCTCATCGAGCTATGTAAGGCGATTCCTAGACCGGGACAAATTTAGATCGACCCGTTCTCACGGTGAAGACCCCTTTCCAATCCGGCAGATCCATTACGGCGCTAGCCACGATCATGCCAAATCAGAAGCTTAAAGTTCAGCCTAATACATCTAATAGTTGACCCATATGCTAGATCTCTCCTCAGTGGATCAAACCATCACTCACATGGCATTTGGTCTCCGATTCCCTTAGCGCTAGCCTTAGGTCACAGCCTAAATCAGATCTCTCTTGATCAGGGAGAGATCAGCCTTAAGCCTAGCCCATGTGAGAAGACTCTAAAACCATCAAAAATCACACACATCAGCTCCCCCAAACTGAGATCTTGCTTGGCCTCAAGCAAGTGCAATGAC